>PVJH01006886.1:0-97663 GCA_004026705.1 Nesogale talazaci
TTTCCTTACCGTTGGTTCGATCTCTCTACCCCACCTTCTCTCTACCCTTCCAGCATCTCCAATCTAACCATTGGCCCAAAAGGGCCCATCCATCTTGGTTTCCCCATAACTCCAGCTCCCCTCTATACTAGTGTACCTTCTCCAGTCCATCTGGATTTGTTAGTAGAGTTGGGAACATGATGGTTGTGGGTTGTGGGTGGGAGAAGGAAGGCTTCAGGAACCAGAGGAAACTTGTATGCATCATCACTGCCCGCCTGCCCCTTAACTGGTCTGTCTCCTCCACATGACTCCCCTGTAAAGGGGCAACCAATTACCCACCAGTGGGCCTTAGGTCCCCACCCTGCTCTCCCCCTCCTTTATAATGATGTGATTCGTGTTCTTTGATGCTCGATACCTGCTCCCTTTGGCTGCTCTTGATCACGCAAGCTGGTGTGCTTCTTGCATGTGGGATTTGCTGTTTCTGCGCTGAATGGCGACTTGATTATTTTCAAGTCTTTGAGACTCCAGGCATTCAATTATTTGGTAGCTAGGCACCATCGTTTCTTCTACTCTGTTTGCCTCTCTATCCATTTGTCTTCAGTGATATCGGGAGTCAATTGGCCCATCGATTTTGATTTTTGTTCTTTGATACCTGATTGTTTCAGCACCTCATTATCACACAGGCAAGGACCACTTGCTGATTTTATATGTTCTTCCCATCACTTGACAAAGTCTGTTTCCATGGGCTTGCTTTATCATTGAACAAAGGACCCAAGGACAAAAGTTCCTGTTACCATCATGCAAGGGTAAGTCAAAACTGAGTAATGAAGAGGTGGGCTTCTGATTGAGGATTAGATGCAAGGGTGGCCTTTCAGCTTACAACAACAACAACAGCAGCAAATCCCCACTGTCCTTGAGCTGATTCTGCAGAGCCTTCATGGCGGAGTGAGTTAGCATGAGGTTGCTAACCTCCAAGTCAACACCACTAGTCTCTCCTTGGGACGATGAAGAGGCTTTCAACTCCAGGAAAGAGTTTGACTGTCTTGGAAACCCACAGGGTAAATTCTACCCTGTCCTCTGGGATAATGATGGGTTGGGATCAACTCAATGGCAGTGACTTTGGGGTTTGGGTAACAACAAGTATGTGGGCTGGGTCTAGATCAGGCAGCTCACCTTTACACAGCCTCTCAGGAAAGTGAATGCCCTGGTAGACTTTATAACCTCTGTCCACAACATTTCAAGGGTCATGCTATCAGGGAAAGGTCCCCACAATCTTTCACCCAACATTTCAGGAAGCAAATTTGCAAAAAGCAACATGATTTCTCACAGTCCACAACCTGACTCAGACCCTGCAGCTGCAGCACTTAAAAACCTCCCTTCCTCTTATCAGCACATACTTCCTGGAATCAAGCTCTATATATGTCCCACCCCCTCACTTCCAGGCACATCAACCTAACTTGTTAAGTGTGGGACCCACGCAGGACTTCTCCCCTATCTCAATAAAACCTCTTTACTTCCCGTTCCTGGCTACATTCTATCTTTGTCTGCATTTCCATTTTCCTGTCTCAACAAAGAAACCATTTCTTGTAAATGAGATGCAGAGTGGTAACAGGATTCAGGGGGTGTCTTGTGAAACATCTACAGATAAGTTCCTAGAGTACACAGCACACTTTCTTGAATACTTTTTACCTGGGAACTTCTCACCTGTGTAGTAAGACAAAACATCCACTTGCCTATGAAACTGAGGAGTCTGCACATTGGGCTTCTAATCGCAAGGTCAGGATTCTAAAATCATGAGTAGAAAGATGAGACTTTCTATTGTCTGAAAGAGTTCGTCTCAGAGACGCACAGGACACACCCTGTGCATTTCTGTCCTATAGGATTGTTAGAAATCAGAGTTGACTTGAGGACTGTGAATTTGATTTTTGATCTATGAATCCTTCTCTGTCTCCCTACACCTTTATCCCATCAGAAGGCACAGGTGATCAGTCTGTATTTTGGGCTTCACTCCTACCCTTTTCAAACACCCTTTATTTTTGCACCCTTAAGTTGTTAGCTCCTGTCATGGGGCACTAATATAGTTATTGAAACTCTAGCTTTCCCATTTCACTTCAGGTTTATTGAAATTAAGAAGCATTCTGATTCATATTTGTACTTTTAAAAACATGTGCTGTCCATAAGTTTGCATCTTGATAATCAGGAAGTTAAATGATTCAGATAATCAAGAATTTTAGGATCTGTTTCCTAGCTGCAATCTCACGGGAAAGAGAGTGGTGAAGTTCAGATATACGTATCGTGGTCCTTTTTCTCCTGTTAGTTTGGCCTCACCCAGTGATTTTAGGCAAACACAGCGTATAATTCAGTCCACTGAAGAGTAATATTAAATGCATGCCTATATTGTTGTTGTGGGCTCGAAAGACAGGGTTGTCTATTCCCACCACCCAGGATTGATGAACATATAGGGACAGCAAGTAGAATAAAGGTTTCTGGAGGTCACAGTGGTTGGCTGAGGGTGTGTGTGGGGGGTGATAAAGGGAACGAATATCAAGGAGTTCAGGAAAGAAAATAATGTTTTAAAACTGATTGTGGGAGCAATTGTACAGTAGCACTTGATGTGACTGAACTGTGGAATGAAAAGTTATATTTATCAGCTCCTAATAAAATGGTTTTGAAAAAGAAATAAAATTGAATATTGAGAGGAAAAGGTTACAGTCTCAGAAACCCAAAGAGGTAGTTCCCCCCTGTCCTTTCTGTGGGCCTGGTATTCTTTGGAGACCTTCATATGTCTTGACACCAAGCTTCTTCTGGGTCAGGAGGCCCAAGACCTAAGAAAATGCTCTGATCTGGTCCCAGTTCTCTTTTTCATCCCCAACAGCAATTTTCTAATTAATATCTGAGCCCTCCTGTATATCAAAAGCATTGATTCAAGATTCAACCTAATCCTATAAGTTGTAATATTGCCTCATTAATACCACTAGCTCCAGTCCTACCTTAGAAGCATCTTGATTGTGAGGCTGTACAATGAATTAGATAATTACATCTGATCATAAATGAAGGATAATTACATAATGCAATCCAAGTTGACACCTCGTGGGGGGCTGGGTAGTCACAACTCAGTTCATAGCAGATGTCCACTGCCAAATTCCTGGCACCTGCGAATATGTCACCTTACATGGCAAAGGAACTTTGCTGATGTGGGCAAATATCTTGAGTTTGTTTCATCTAGGTGACTGTGGTGCAATATGACCAGGAAGATGTGGATCAGAGAGGAAATGGGACAACAGAGGGTGACTTCATAAAGATTCCAGGAAGGGACCAAAGTACAAAGAACTTTGTTATTCTTATTGGACAGTGTCAACTTGCGTTTGACTCCTGGAAAACTCTACAGGATCTCTCGACTCTGATCTTTATAGGAGCAGATCACCCCATCTTTCTCCTATGGAATCTCTGGGTAGGTTTGAACTGCTGACCTTCCTGTTAACAGTCGAGTGATTCACTGATGCACCACAGACTTTCAGAGAAACTCTAGAAGGTATAAAAAGCACTGAAACACATTCTTCAGTCTAGAAAAATTCAGCTTAACTTAACACCTTAATGTCAGCCCTATGACACGGATCTTGGACTTCCAGCCTGCAGGACATCAAGATGATAGATGTGTGCTGTTCTGAGTTACTATGTTTGTAGTTGTTTGTCGTGGCACCACTAGGTAATGAATACATTTTGTGTGTAAAGCACACACCCAGTGCTTATGGTGTCAGCTGTGGAGTATCATAGGAGAGTACATATCCCCCTTAATATAGAAGAACCCAGCCCCCTTTCCTTATGTGCTTCCTCAGCTTATGAAGGAATGTGAGGGGAGTAGGAGGCAACTGTTGTGATGTTTGGTCTGTGAACTATTGTGAGCTCTCCCAGCTCAGGTTTAGACAAAGACAATGCATGTCTTCAGAGTCATGAATGACACAAGTTAATAAAATCTACAAATGTGCTGCTGACTATCTTGTGGTTGCCTAGTCTTCAGTGATTGCAAGTCATGACAAGGGCCATTGGAAGATGGTGATAATGTCCTAGTAATTTTCACAGTAGCTCTACCAGTGCCCCCCTAGAAACAAAACACACCCATGCCACTGATGTCCTGTTGAATCCTACTTATGAAGACCCCATGTGTCACAGGGTAGATCTGTATTCTTTAGCATTTTGGGGCTGTATTATTTTATAGGAACAGATCGCCAGAAAGCACATCACCAGGTCTTACCTCCACAGTGTCACCTGGTGGTTTTGGACCACCAGTCTTTAACTTAGGAACAGGGTAGAGGAAACTTCTTGCTATAAAGTTGTGGAAGCCTTTTATTAGACAAAAATGATCATGCAAACTTATTGTTTCTTGTCAAATCCTTCACCCAGTTCTATACCTTTTTGAAGGTGGTGTTTCCCTCTCTCCAAACTTTTCTCAATTAATTTTGGATCCCTCAATTTATGCCACATCAAAACAGAAATTTTGGCATCCTTGTTGTTAGATGTCATCAAGCCAGTTTCATCTCATAATGATCCTTTAAATAACAGGACTAGATACTGCCCATTTCTTTTAAAAAATCATTCTACTGGGGGCTTGTACAACCCTTATCACAATCCATCCATCCATGCCTTCATGCATTGTGTCAAGCACATTTATACATTTGTTGCCATCATCATTCTCAAAACATTCGTTTTCTATTTGAGCCCTTGATTTCAGCTCCTCATTACCATCCCCCCTTAAGCCCTTGATAGTTTATAAATTAATATTTTGTTATATCTAACACTGTCTCCCTTCACCCACTTTTCTGCTGTCCAGTGAGGTGGTTCTATGTAGATCCTTGTGATCGGTTCCTCCTTTCTACCCCACTTTCCCTCTACCCTTCCAGTATCACCACTCTCATCACTGGTCCTGAAGGGTTCATCTGTCCTGGACTTCCTGTGTTTCCAGTTCTTATCTGTATCGATGTAAATCCTCTGGTCTAGCAGGACTTATAAGGTAGAACTGGAATCATGATAGTGTGGGGGGTGGGAGTAGGGGAGGGGACAGGGGGAATGAAGCATCTAAGAACTAGAGGAGAGTTGTACATTTCATTGTTTCTACAATGTACTCTGACTTGCTCTTCTCCTCTCCCTGACTCTTCTATAAGGGGCTGTCCAGTTGCCTACAGATGGGCTTTGGGTCCCCTCTCCATGCCTCCCTCCAGTCACGCTGATTAAGATTTTTTGTTCTTTGATGCTTGCTGAATATTGCCTATTTCTTCTCCATCCTCAAAACTCTTCCCACGCCTGAGCACATCGTTGCAGCCACAGTGTCAATCCCCCTCATCAAGGGTCTTTCTCGTTTTCGTTGCCCTTCGACTTTACCAAGCATGATGTCCTTCTGTAGGGCTGGTCTCTCTCTCCTGACCATATGCCAAAAGCATATGAGGTGATGTCTCAGTACCCTGCCCCTCTCTATGCCTAAGGCAGATGTGTGTCCTTTTAGCAGTTCACCCTAAAGGAACTCTCATCATGCTGCTTTTTAATATTCTTTGAGAGTGGAATTCAAGAAGGATTCTGAAAGGAAAAGAATGGGATTATGGAGTATGTGGTGTTAGATTTCTCAGTGAAATGCTCATATGGCAGCCCTTACTCCCCTCAAAGAGTGAGTAGGCACATGAGGAACATCCCTCTCCTGGTCTTTTTCTCATTCGTTTTGTATTTTCTTATACCTTCATGATGCCTTCCTGTGATCATCTTGTCTTCTTCAAGGAAGTCTACCGAGATGACCTTTTTGAAATTCCCTCAACTGTTGGCATACCATTTTAGCTGGCCTCCCTTCCCAGCAGATGCCTTCTGAAGCCACAGTTTGGGTTGGATTTTTTTTTTTTGAGAGCATCCCCTCGGAGGCTGAGACTGAGCGAACCGATCGATCTACCGTCATTTACTGAGCACAGAGGCTTGTTGAAGCATGATGTGTTTGGGCACCTGTGAAGTACAAACTAAATTCTTTTTGACTTGCCCATCTTGCCGCCCAGAGATCCTAACCATTCTACTCAGCATCATCCTTTTATTTTAATTCTCTTTCCTTTCCCAGCTTTGTCAGGGGTGTGTGCTGGTGGGGGTGGAGGAGGTAGCAAGATCTCAATATGCATACACCTCCTCTTTCAGGGCAGTGAACAAAAGATCACTGGTGAATCCTGTGGACAGTGGAATAGGTCCTGGTAGCAGGTCTAGTAGTGTGTGTCTTTGCTTGTTTCAGGTGTGTGTGTGAGAGAGAGTGTACGTGCGCACATCTGTGTGTGACAGAGAGAGAGAGAGAGAGAGAGAGAGAGAGAGAGAGAGAGTGTCCTGGTGGCATAGTTGGGTACATATTGGGTTTCTAACTGCATGGTCAACAGTTTGAAACCCTGAGGCTCGCTGCAGGACAAAGAGGAGGTGCTCTATTGCTGTAAAGAATTATAGTCTCTGGAAGGCACAGAGGCACATCTACTCTGTCCTACAGGGTCCCTGGGAGTCAGAATGGACTCCAGGGCAGTGAGTTTGATTTTGAGTGAGAGAAATGCCTGCCCCCGCAGCCCCATCCTGGGTCCCTGGTGGTGGGAGTCATGCCCTGGTGGGCTGCTAACATTCCAGGCTCATGTTCTCCTCTTCATCCCACCTCCTCTTTCTGATCTTTTATTTGGACCATGTTTTACTTCTCATAATGTATTTTTCATCATTTGTCATTCATTTACATTTCAATTAAGGACACTGGCTGTTTGTAAAAGCTATCCTGATGGGGGAGTGTGAAATAAATGATGGAAGTTGCCATAATCTGTTCTTTCATCACCATCTCATTTAACCTCATGACACTAAAAAGATTGCTGCCCTCGATAGAGTTCATCCTGGTAAGAGAGACCCCCCTCTGGGGTAAGACACAGTAACGCTGGGGGTGTCTGTAGGAGAAGCTGGGTACGTTAATGAGGTAGGAGCTGACTGAAGTTGGCTGTGGGAGTCTTTATCCAAGAGACTCTCTAATAGAAGTTAATCTG
Organism: Nesogale talazaci; assembly: GCA_004026705.1. NCBI lineage: Eukaryota > Metazoa > Chordata > Mammalia > Afrosoricida > Tenrecidae > Nesogale > Nesogale talazaci. The sequence goes on from PVJH01006886.1 coordinate 7,005, forward strand.
TTCCCAGGCCTCCCAAGATGATGCCCTCCGGCTTGAATGAGGAGCACAGAACAAGTGTATCCAGGGACATCCACCAGAACAGTCATCAATCCATAAGACTTTGGCACCTGCCTGACATGTGCTATGGTTATATTTGTTCAAGCCACGGAGGAGAGTTCATTGGAAAGAAATAAAGGGCACTAGCCATGGATGGACATTGATTCAAGCACTTATCCCCCCCCCCCTTTCCAAAAGCCCATAAGCTCAGTAGTATCTGAGAAAACTGCTGTAATACAGATCGCAATGCGGAGGGTGGTGGGGGGGGCAGAAAGGGAGGTAAATGGTCATTGAGTACTTAGGAAGTCCTATAAAAGCAGCCCTGACAGCACTGTAGGTTAGGCATTAGGCTATTCGCTACTAAGTCAGTAAATCAAAACCGACCAGCTATGCTTTGAAAGAAAGATGAGCATATTGACTCATGGGAAGGACTAGTGTCTCAGAAGCTCTGCATAGCTTCACTCGGAGTTGGAAGAGGAACCCTAGCAAAGTATGAAGCTACACAATGAACGGCCAACTTTCAAGGTCAGCCATTCAAACCTGCTAACGACTTCATGGTAGAAGAATGAGACTATCTACTCCTGAAAATGTTTTATCTCAAAAACCCAAAAGGACAACACCACTGTGTCTTAGAAGGTCACTTTGAGTTGGAAGCACCTTGATCAACTTTGTGTTTCGTTTGTTTTTATGTCTGGTTTTATGTCTGCTCATTAAGGAGTGGAATTTGTCTCTTTCAAAATAGGGCTTTGTCCTCCTAGCCCTTCACAAAGGCAAAGGAACTCCGGCAGTGCAATAGTGAAGCACGCTTAACCCCTCAACCAGTGTGTTTGGAACCGACCTGCTGTGGAGCGGTAAAAAGGAATCAGCAGAAACGGAGGATGATAGTTGTCACCAGGGATTCAAGGGACAGAAAAAAGGAGTCAGAACAAGACCTTTCTGCAGAGGCCACAGTGAGAAAAGCGCTAAAGACAAATTGATGCATTTAAGTGATGATGTTGATGAAGGATATAAAAAATACCAGGGACTACTAGAACAACAATCACATCTGCCAGGGAAGAAGAATGCACAGAACTCTCTTTAGAAGGAAGGATGGCAAGACTTCACTTGTCTCATGTAGTTTGGACATGTTGCTAGGAGGGACTCACAAAACTCAAAACCAAATTCACTGCCATGAGATCAATGCCACCTTATAGAGCAGGGTGGAATGGCCCATGTGAGTTTCTGAGACTGGAACTCTATGGGAAGCAAGATGTTTTGCTTATGAAAATCATCAAATAAGAACAAGACACTCAAGAAGATTGGATTCATTCAATGGTTGCAACAATGAACTCAAACACAATGATCATAAGGGTAGACCAGGACTAGACATTGAGGCATTCTGTTGTTTGTTGGGGGGTCAGAAGTGACTTCATAGCTACTAATAACACTGACTTTGCAAATGTATGGTGGGAAGATCCTCTCCACAACCAGTTCAGCATACACTGATGCTACTTCCAATGGGAAGCATATCGATTTCTTTGGCTAAGGGATTCTTCCAGGTGCCTGAATTCATTTTGTCTACTGAGTGATATGCCAATTGTGTCTCAGAATTAACATACTATTAACATAGTAACTTCCCAGTCAAGAGTTCTCAGCAATGTCTAAGGGGAGATAGTATGTAAAGACCCTTGCTCCTTGGTCCCTCTGCTAGGCTAAGTCTCAGACTTGTGGTCTACATTTGGTTCCAGAACCCCCCAGAGGAATTACATTGCAGGTATGTACAGGTGGGCCTGTATTACCTTTTTTTTATTCCTGTCTGACATTCTCACCCACCTATCAGAGTGTGTCTTTGTCTACAGATGTTTGAAATGAACTTGAATATCATGAAAGAATCCAATCCCACTTCAGTTTGACCACTTTCCCCCACTTTGTAGCCACTCCAAACACTCCAGTTTCAATCAGAGGGGGAAGGAATCTAGAGGAGATTTAGGGATGTGAACCTTTTCTTTCTTTTTAATTTTAACTTTACTTGTTTATTCTGTTTTCAAAGAAAGACATATCCTGTGTAGTTGAATAATCAATCTCATCAAATCAATAATAGCATGGGCTTAAAGGCACCCCCCTCCCATAAATGTGTGTTTTCTGCCCTCCCTGACTCCTTTCCCTCCTAATTCTTGGTGCCTCCCTTCACTCTGCCCCTACCTCTGTCCCTGTCCTCCTTGTATTCTTTTTTTCCCCCTCCTTGTATTCTTTAAAGTCTTATGCTTTGTTGAAAGATCACATTTCTTTTTCCTCATAGTAATGATGTCATTAATTATTTTTCTTTATAAAGCTTAAAATCTTGCTAAGTAAAATGTCAAGTTTTGATCATGTCTTACTGTGTTTAATAATCATCTTTGTTTTACTCATGCATAATATTCTCTCGTAAGAATATACCAGAGTTTGTTGATCCTTTCCTCTATACTCAGAGTTTTTGGTGGTTTCCATGTTTTTGTTATTATGGAGATTGCTGAAACAAACACGGGTTCATGTTTGTTCCTGTTGCCTCTTTTATTTCTTCAGGGTATATGCCCAGTAGAGGGATTGTACGACCATATGGTAAATAGTATTTCTATTTGTCAAGGAGGTACCATACTGATTTCCGTATTGTTGTACAATGCAGGCCCACCTGCAATTATGAGTGTCCCAATCTCTGCAAATCTCCAGCACTTATTATTTTCTGTTTTGTTTTTTACTTCAGCTCAGATTGCTTATGTGAGGTGGTTTCTCATTGTTGTTTTAATTTGTTTTTTATCTTCATGAATATTCATATTTCTTTATATGATTGTTGGCCACCTGAGTTTCCTCATTGAGTAAATTGTTTGTTCATGCTCTGTGCCAATTTTTTGATTGATCTATGTTTCATTGTCTCATTAAGCTATAGTTTTCTATGAATTTTTTGAAATTAATTCTTTATCAGATGTATCATTGCTGAATGGCTCTCCCAATCTGTTGATCTTCTTTTAACTCTTTAGATCTTTGGAGGTGCTTCAAGGTCCAATTTTCAGAAGGTCCCAGTCTTTTATCTTCTCTCCCATGGTGTGAATATTTTTATTTTGTTTGGTAGTGTATCTATGCTTCGTTTGAGGGCTCACCTATCTATGCTTTGTTCTTACCTGTCACACTATTTACACTTGTATCTGAATTTTTGTCCTCATTCTACATGCCAGTCTTGTTCTTCAGAAATTCCCCTGAAAGAATATAACACCACTTTGAGTCCCAGCTAAGAGCCTACATCCCTGGATATATGTAGAAGACCGAAAACCCAGGTGCTGCCCTTTGGGACTGGGGATTATTTTTTACTTTCAAATCAGGTTTATTCTTTATACCTGTGAGAAGCTTTTATGGGATGACTTGTTCTCTCTCACCAATATGTCCAACCTCAGATGTCACCTTACTTGGAATACAGATCTTGGCAGACATACACAGGGTGAGAGTCCTAAGATGAGATAACACTCAGTGCAGGTCCTCAGTGCAGGTGTGTCTTGAATCCAATAATAAATCCACTGAGGCAGGGGTGAAGAGAGGGTTGTAGTGAAGAAAATAGAGATTTGCATAAGCAAGGAAGTATCAAAAAGCTGGAAGCTAGGATAGACATGAGCAGTCTCTCTCACTGCTTCTAGAAGGAACTAACTCTCCATTCAGACCAGTGAGAGAATCAGTTTCTGTTGTTTTAAGTCACAGAGTTTATGGTAATTAGTTTTGATACCTAGGAGAGATGTACACACATAGTCAGTGAGTGACTTCCTGAGGGACCATTTCCCCCTGCTATCCTACTTCTTAGAACAATAACAACAATAGACAGAAATCAACATGTTGATTTTGGCTCCAGGTAACTCCGTAGGTTGTAGACTGGAAGCACCCCATTGCCAGATGAGACTTGTGAGTAGACACAGTCTATAAGACCAAGTGATGGGAACTGTCAGCATTTCAAGGTGATGAATCTCATTTTACTGGGAATCCTCCTTTCTGTCCTTGTATTGTGACCAAACTTGCTCTTCTCATCACCTAACTTTATGGCATCGCAAACCACTTGCTAGTTCTATGGACCCCCAGCTCCAATTTCCATACACAGCAGGCCCTTGAACATTGTGGGCGCCAGGGAGACCAGCTCCCTCAAAATTTTGATTCCCTGTAAACTCAGAATCCTTGCTGATAACACCAACAGCCAATTAACACATAGTTCTCCCTTTGTGCACATCCGCAAGGCTGCACTATTTTTTAAGATGAAATGTGAATCACTTTATTTAGTTTTATAAATCATTTTATTGGGGGCTTGTACAATTCTTATCACAATCCATACACAAATACATTGTAACAAGCGCATTTGTACACTTGCTACCATCATCATTCTCAAAACATTTGCTTTCTACTTAAGTCTTTGGCATTAGCTCCTCATGAACACTTGATAATTTATAAATTGTTATTATTTCGTCAAATCTTACATTGCCAGATGTCTCCCTTAGTCCAATCCTCAGCTGTCTATCCTTCAGAGAGGAGGTTATATATAGATTGTTGTAATGGGCTTCCTCTTTTTACCCCACCTTGCCTCCACCCTCCCGATATCACCACTCTCACTACTGGTCCTGAAAGGTTAATCTGTCCTGGATTCCCAATATTTCCAGTTCCCATCTGTGCCACTGTTAAAAGGAAGAAGGCATTTCATCAAATATCCAAATCTGTCTCTCCTGTTGGCATAGCTGAAGTGATGGCATGGCAAACCCGTTTTTCTTTTTCTAGAATGCTCCTCATACTGCATTCCTTTGTCTTGAAATGGTTGGAGACTCCAATGCAAGACCTCTCACCATGACTGTACTTCCACCAGATGGGAACAATTCCAGTATCACTACTGTCATTTCATCAGGATCTCCTGGCACTACTAAGGTGGATAGTCTTGTACTCAACATGGGTCCAAACTATGCAAAACCCATAAGAAGTCACTTTTTTACTGTGATAGGCAATTTGCAAAGCGAAAACTGGCTGTGCATGAGGAATTAACCAGGGTGATTTTTTTAAACCAAGTATAAGTGGACCCTTGAAGTTGAAACCCATGTTGTTCAAGAGTCAATAGTGTATTTATTTATTTATTTATTTATGCTCCTTGGACTTTGTTTCATACTTGAACCTTAGAGTTCCTGCCTCTTATTGAAGTCCTTGGCTTATTCATCCTTGCCCCAATGCCCACCTTAGTATTGATTGTCCACTTCATTTTCAGTCATAGCCCAGCCTGTTCAATGACAAGGGCTACAACCTCCGAAGACTTTGTCATTTACTTAATGCTGAGTAAGGAGTACATCTTGGTGGGGTAGTGGGCAGTTCTACCTTGTCCTATATGGTTGCTCTGTGTCCTTATTGACTGGATGGCAGTGAGCTTGGTTCATGGTGAAAAACTAAGAACAGATGACAATGAATGAGTCAGTAAAGCCTTGTGCATATGGATGAAAGAGTTAATTGATAAAGAAATTAGTGGAGAAGTGAGTGGTTTTCAACATTTGACCACCCACAGGACAAAAGAGGAACATCCTCAGGTTGAAAGGTGGTTTAGTTGAAATCTTAATTATCAGCTTCATTTGTATTTACGTAGGATAATCCAGCTTGACAATGTGCAGGCTTCATCTCCCAATAAAATGAAAGCTCTTCCAGCAGTCTAAACAATGGCAACATAAAACTTAGAGAAAAAAGTTTATTTACATGAACAATCATTATTGAATATTTATAAATATGAAGACACTGATTCAAAAGCTGTCTATTGTCTGCCTGCAATACATTAAGCATGCCTAAGTTCAACTGGGGTCCATATAACAGAAGGTTAATCTTACTGGGGACTACTGCGAATTCTCTTGATGCATATTTTTCCTTGAGCACATCTGGTTCTTATAATAATATATGTATCATTTAAAGGCTTGCTTATCCAACTCACCTGGTTTCTAATACTCTGGTATTTTTCATCTTTATACCCTAGTGGTATAGGGGTTACATCGTGGGCTTGCTTATCCAACTCACCTGGTTTCTAATACTCTGGTATTTTTCATCTTTATACCCTAGTGATATAGGGGTTACATCGTGGGCTTCCCACCATAAGGTCAGCAGTTTAAAACCATCAGCCTCGACTTGAGAGAAAGATTTATCTGTCAACCCTTTCGAAGAGTTACCATCTCAGAAACCCATGGGGCAGTTCTACCCTTCTTGCTATGAGTTGGAATCAACTCAATGGCAGTGAGATTTTGGGTTTGTTTTTATCCTTGTTCCACCCATAGTATTTGCACCACAAAGATCTCTCCCCACCTAATCCCTGAGTTCCCGAAACCCCTCCACCTGCCACCAGACTTTAGGGACAATCCCACATCAGCTCTGAGAACATGTCTGTTGTGACTCAGTGCATTTCTTGCTTTGAGCCTCAAATCCAGATTCAATTTCCCTCCTGCACCCCTGTGCTGATCTTATAAAACTGATACAACTGGATCACACTTCTACACCCAACCCAACCCATTGTCCTGATCATCCTTAAAGTTCATTCCATCTCTGGGATCCTACACACCTGGAGGGCAGCATGTCTATTGTACTCCTGGCTCTGGATGTTGGAGTTCAAGATAGGTGCCAGGTGGTATAGCCCCTGGCCCTCTTTAGCTCACCAATACTCTGCCCATGATGTGGGCTCTTCCATTCTGAGAGCACATCTCAATGTTTGCTTTATGGGAGCACCCAGAGGAAGAAGCAATGATGCCAAGGCTGACAACACCAGGTCCAAGCTTCAGACCAAAAATAAAACCCAGACTCACTACCATCGAGTTGATTCTGATTTATAAGGACTCTACAGGACAGGGTAGAACTGCCCCCCTGTGAGTATCTTTATAGGATTGAAGAGCCTCATCTCTTTTTTTCACGGAGCAGCTGGTGGTTTTGAACTGCAGCTAAAAGCCCAATGCATAATCCCTATGTCGCAAGAGTGTCTCCCAAGCTTCAGAGGAACAGCATGATGATTGGACTGTAGCCATTCAAGTTCTAGAAGCACAGGCCACACCTTACCTGTGATTTGCACGTTTTACATTTCCCGGAGTGCTTACTCCCTCTCCACCTAAGTGGCAGCACTGCCTGGTTGGCATGGTGACAGGTGGTTAAACATTGGACTCCAGTCTGCAAGGTTGGTAGGTTGAAACTATCAGCTGCTCTGCAGGAGAAAGACAGTGTTCTTCAACCTCTGTAAACAGTGACAGTCACAGGGCCAGTTCTATGCTGTCATATACATTTTCTGTGAGTTGGCATGAACCCAATGTCAAGGATTTGGTTTGGGTTTTGGAAACACCGAAGACACATATATTTCCTGGCAGATGGCTCGGGCTCTGCAGCTTTCTCATCGCAAGTCTAGGGGCAGAAGACTTTTTCCCTTCAAGTGTCACAGCACAGGTCAATGAGATTTAGTACACCAGAAGGCAGTAGATCTCCAGGCACAAATGCATGGCCTCCCTGTTGGTTCTTTGTGCAGTGTAGCTTTGATGCGAAATGTTTGACATCTGTTACAGATAACAATTCCTAACCAGGGCAGTGCCCCATATCACAACACTCATTCAGACAAAATCCTGGGGCAGGAAGCCTGCTTGCTGTCTGAGGGTGGGTGATGGGGGGGAGGCATACCAGCTGACAAAATCTAAAAGTGGGATTCAGGTTCCCCAGCTCATGCTTCATGTGCACTCAGAGTATTAACAAGCATCACGACCCCTCTTCCATGGTTGGTGTATTGGCGGACGGCGTGATCACACATTTTCTACCTGCAAGATGCCGATGCTGGTGAGGAGAAAACAGAAGGGCCAGGGACATGTCAGCGCTCCGGGTTCTGTTCAGGTTTCTCCAGAGCAAATGGTCCAGCATGGCCCTCATGAGGTCTCCTCTGACTGAACCTGGAAACAATTTGCAGCTCAGACCTGAGCATTGGAGAATGGCAGCCAGCACCCCTTGTGTTCACCCCTGCGTCTCTGAAAGATTGGCGACCAAGCAAAAAGTTGAGGGTCCCATTCCTCCCAAAGGCAGCTTGGAAGAAATGCTTTGAGCCCTCTTGGAGATTCCTCAGCCTGAACAAACTTAGCCTCAATAATTTTGTATGTGACACATGGGGTCATGGCGCTTGGGATAGACTACTCTAACTGGTGGGGGGTGGGGGGATTCTTGTTAGCTGGCCTCTCTACCCATGAGATGCTAGTAACACATCCCATCATGACAACCCACACATCTCCTCCACCCCAAGCCAAACTCCCTTCGTGCCAGTGAATATACGTCCAAGTAGAACTCCTCCATAGGGCTTCTGAGCTTGTAAGTGGTTGGAGCAGACTGCCTCGGTGTTCAGCTGTGGCATGATGGCAGGTGGGTTCAAACTGCTGATCTTCGGATGAGTGTCTAAATGCTTCACACACTATAACACGCTACACCCTGAAATGTCACCTGCGAGGTCCCCTTTCCAGAAGTAGGTCTTGCTGCAGTAATTCTTCCAAAGGCTTTTCCATGGTCTCTTTTGGGGACTGAACCATCAATCTGAGAAAGATGCAAAGGCCATCAGTCTCTGGGTGGATGACTCACAGCAGCCAAACTCAGGCAACACAGATGAGAAATCGGATGTTAATGTAAGAATCTTATGTGAGAAATAGCGCTGTCAGATGGTCCATGGGAAGATTCATGTGAACTCCTGAGGAAATTTGTCCCTAGGGCAGAGGACAAGAAACCACACTTGAACACAGGCCAGGTGTCAGAGTAAAGAGAGAAGGTGTGTCTTCTTCTAGTGTCAGGACACTCTGAGAGATACCTTCACATCTTTGGACCTGAACTTACTTGCTGTTATGATCTTCAGGCATATGCATGTCCCTGTCCTTTTTGTGAACTTTCCCCATTTTCAAATGCTTTGTGCTCCTGAGATTCCCACACATGATAGGTACATGTTCTTACTGTGTATATGTATATATAAGTATAAATATATGTGTGCATATTAATACGTGAGGGGGTTTCAAATATTTCCTGTGAAAAATCAAATGAAAATTAATGGAGCTTTTCCACAAACTTTTTGAAATGCACACACACAGGAGAGTAAGTGAAATAAATATTGTTATTAGCATTTGGGATCAGACATGAATGATTTAGTCCAAAGACAATATGCTTTAGCATTTTTTCCCCAAAAGGTGGAGGCTGCAGACAAGTTCTATCAGTAACACATTGTCCTTAATCTAAGTAGGATCCCTTTAAAATAAAAGTCTTTGCTATGATTCTTGCACACTTATGTTCATCACAGCACTGCTCACAATATCTGGAAGATTAAAATAGTCCAAATGCTCCTTAGTAGAAGATTGGATAAAGAAACTATGGTGCATATATGAAGTGGACTATTATCCATTGCTACAAAGCAATGATAAAACCACAATGCAGTTCATAGCATGGATGGATCTGGAGGATATTATGTGAGGGATATTCATCAATCCCAAAAGGACAAATGCCACATGGCACCACCACTGTTATAAGGGACAACATAAGATAAAGACTTTCATTCCAACGTGAGCAGACATTGGGGTTACCAAGGTGCAAGGTGGGGAGGCCAAGGGAGGCAGGATGAATCAGAATGCTGGAGGGTGGGCAGAAATTAACTTAGGTGAAGGGGAAGATGTTCTTGGTGTTAAGTGCATCAAGTCAGTTCCAACCCATAATGTCCGGATGCAAAATCAAAGGAAACCCTGCCTGATCCAGGCCCATCCTCACAATTTTTCCTGTGTTTAAGCCCATTGTTGCAACTACTGAGTCAATCGACCTCATGAAGGACCTTCCTCTCTCTCTACTTTAACGAACGTGATGTCCTTCTCCAGGAACTAGTCTAGTCTCTCCTGATAGCCTGTTCAAAGTACATGAGCTGGTCCTTGTATCTTTGATCTGAAGGGATATTCTGCTTATTCTTCCAAGACAGATAGGTGTATTTTTTGGCAATCCTTGGTACTGTCAATGTTCCTCACCAGCACCATTGTTCAAGCTCATCCATTCTTCTTTGACCTTTCTGATTCAGTGCCCAACTTTCACATGCAAAGTAAGTGCCTGAAAAATCACTTCTGACCCAGAGCAAGCCCTCCTCATCTTTATGGGACCAGGCTGCCATTCTTTGGAGTGGCTTGTGATTTTGAAGTATCGGTCACTGGGCACCGCAGTGCTTCACCCCTGTCCCACCGGGACTCCTCTGTAAGGGACAGGTTAGGGGTACTACGTAGACTGTCTCAACCAAGAGTCAAGGTCTGGACTGAATGGTTTGGTTGAGTTACATATGGCTTTTGGTTCTGGGTTGCCTGCCTAAGGCAATACTCAGAACCCGCTGTCTCTGTTGGCATGGGCAGAAACGAATGCTTGAACACTCGTCTCTAGGTCTGGAGAGATGATCAGTGGACTCTTACCTCTGTTGTCACCAGCGGGCAGGACACTCAGAGTAACAGGGTAATGAAGCCTGAGAAATCAGGGGGCAGATGATTTTGTCTGAGAGCCCATTTTGTTTCTACTCACCATGTGGGTGACCTTGCGCAAAGCTCTTTGCTTCTCTGCACCTGGGATTTCCCCACTGTAAAGTGGAGTTATTTTAGGACAGCATCTTCCTTTCAGCCCAAACACTGGCTTTCACAGACAGTAAACTGTGAAGCACAAAGCTAATGTTGGTGTATTGTTGTTTTTATGACAAGTGTCTGTGTGTAAAAACAAAACAAAGCAAAACAAAGATTGCGGGCATCATTTGATATTGTCAGTTTCCCAGGACTGACGTCCTACAACCTGAAATGGTGGGTGTGGGGTTATCTCTTTCTATAGGGAAGGACAAAGCTGAGGATGGAGGGTCACCATGAACCGGGGCATGTGGAGTCTGGGGTTCCCTCCGGGGTTTGTGGAGTCTGGGGTTCCTGGACCACTTGGGCGACCTGGGAAAGATGAGCTATTTAAAGTAAACAGATCATGGTTGGGTGAATGTGTGTTAGCGAGTGTATGTAGGAAGGTAAGTATTGTGTATGTCACCGTGCCTGTGAGAGAGTATTGTGCGTGAGAAAGTGATGGAAAAGAGAGGGAGAAGAGTAAAAGGCAGCTCAAAAGCGCACAAGGAAGTTTCAAAAAGTGTGTGAGGAAACTGACAATCCAATTTTTCCATGGACTCTTTGAAGCTGCTCCCATTTGGGAGTCCTGGTGGTGTGAGGGTCAAAAACTCTGCGGCTAGGGGAGAAGTTGGTGATTTAAACCTCTGTAGTTGTTGGGCAGGAGGAAGGCTTATTGGCTGATCACAGGGAGATTACAGTTTTGGGAATGCTTTTGGGGGCCGTCCTACTCCGTAATGGGCTCCCAGTGAGTCAGAATCCACTTGACTGGGTGACATCTTCCAACAGCAACAATGCATGCATTGAAGTGTGCCCTAGTCACTACATCCGCTCTGAACAACAGGCACTTTCTCACAGTTCTGAATTCCAGGAGTTCAACTTAAAAGGGCAGCAAAAACTTTTAGACAATCCTCTGGGAGAATCCTTACTTTTCTTTTCATTTTCCAGTTTTTTGGAGCCATGGTCACATTTTTAGTTTGTGATAGCATCGCTCCAATCTCTGCTTTATCGAGCCACTTTCCCCAGAGTCCTTCTCTTCTTTGTCTAAGGACGCTATTGACATTGGAATAGGGTCCACCCTACTCCAGGATGACCTCAGGCTAACTCTGCCAATTTTGTTTCCTAACTCTGCTTCCAAGTAAGGTTACAAGGAGTTAGAAATTGAACAAGCTTTTTTGAGACGTACAAATCAACCCAATACAGAGAGTAAGCTCTCAGACCTACAGAACACGAGAGAACCTAAGGTCAGTGCAAGTCTACCATTACGTTGATCTGCAGAATACTGGATGGCTATTGGGTCAAGGACTGGTAGCTATGGATGTCATGAATCTTGAGAAGAGTCTCCTAAAATGGTACACAGAATGGGCTCACTCAGCCATCAGATGGATTCCCTAGCCAAGAAGCTGGCAGATCCTTGATGTTTCAGATGACAAACTCCTATTGAATGCACTCTGATTCATAGCAACTGTAGAAGAGAGAGTACATCTGCTGTGTCGAGTCTCCATGGCAGGCAGTTATTGTGATGGGAACCGACTCTCAACTTTCTCCTTCAGAGCGATTAGTGGGTTTCAGCCACTGACTTTTCTGTTAGCAGCCACACATTTCTTCCTGGTACCACTGGGACTGACTAATACAGAGGATGAACTGTGCCCCTTCTCCAAGAACATTTTTTCCAGCAGGATGGTATCACAGTCACAGGAGATGAGGTCAAGACACCTGTCCACTCAGGAGCCTGGCTGTCATCTATCAGCTCTTGACACCTTCAGTCCCAAGCTTCCATTTTCTGGCTGCCTCCATGAAAATGTCTAAAGACTGGTATTGAGCCAGATTCTAATAATGAGTCCTTCACTCTTCCCTGCACTTATTACATCTTCAAGAGAGATTCTGCTTCCCAAATCACTACTGCTTTTCTTTTTCTCCTTTCTCAGGAAATCTACAGACTAGTGATAGCCAACATTTTCTAACCCCAATAAAAAAAAATAACCCCACCTGTCCGGTGTAGTGTGGATTCTCCTCAATCCCTTACCTTCAATAGCTTCAAGGGCATTATTTGTTCCCAAGCTCCAGCATGAATTGTTTTCAGTATCAGCTAGTCATTGGTCCATGTTGACTGAGCATGTATACTGCACCAGGTTCTGGGCTCAGTGCTGGGTTTGCAGAGAAAAATTAAACATGGTCACTGTCTTTTAGTTACTGAAATAGCAACAAAAATACATCCCCCAAGAGAAAGAGGGAGTGATCCCCTTGCTGTGAGGAAGATGGTGTAGCTGCAGCTTTTCATTCGTAATCTTTCAGCATTTACTGCTCCCCAGGTATTCAGAGTGTCATCTGTTTTTTGAGCCTTTCTATGAAGCTGAACCTCCTGGGAAACTTGAAAGGAAGAGATCTGAACAGATTGACTTGGGGAAATCCTGCTTCCATCTCACTTATGTACCTAGTTTTCCAGCTATTGACAAAGGAACCCTACAATCAGCATCATTGATAGAATTGTCTACCGACTTAACTATTTGCTAGGTACACACACGCACACACACACACACACTCCTCTTTGTTTGACAGAGGATTTTGATGGTGGCAAGAGAAGCAAGTGGGCCTAAGGAAAAGAAGATGCCGTCAACTCTCTGTTCCTTTACAAGAGGCATGTGGTTGTGTGGCATTGAGTCAGTTTTTGATTCATTGGCTCCAAATGGCAGAGTAGAACAGTCCAAGAGCTCGCTCTTGGCTGCCATTTTTATGAAAGCAGACTCCTAGATCTTTCATCCAAAGAAGCAATGGGTGGCTGGCTCTGAACCACTAACCTTTTGGTTCACAAAGAAGCACTTATCGGCTTTGTCATAAGGACACCTTTAAATGGAAACTAGATTCTATTCCTTATCTAAATCAACCACCGTTTCTTTTCTGTGCTAGGCCAGTGACACAGTCTCTCTGTAGAAATTAGATGGTCACCCAAAATAGGAGGAGTTTACATGGGCTTCTCACGTAGCTCTCTATCCACACCATATAACCACCAAATAGCCCATTAGCTTGATCAAGTGAGTCAAACATCACGACCCACCAGGATTTTTGTTTGAAGGTCAGTGGAATCACCAGTTTGATTGAAATGTCCATTCAGGCAAAGCAGTCAGTCTGTTGGAGCAATCTGAGCTATGCAGGAGAAACAGAGAGAGAGAGAGAGAGAGAGAGAGAGAGAGAGAGAGAGAGAGAGAGAGAGAGAACTGTTCTCCACAGATAATGGTAAAGAATTGAAAATTTTCCATCAGATGCATTATTGAGATTTTTCATTTCCTTGCTTTGATCAACTTTAAGATCTCCTCTTCTTTTCAGATGAATCTTATTGAACACCATTCAGGGTGGTGAAAATGCTCTGAAATAGGCCTGGTGATACCAGCATAACCTGGACTGTGCTCAAAGAAACAAAAACAAAACTTCTGAATTAAACACATCAAAGGGTGTATGCTATGGCAAATGATTTACCTCTCAATCAAAAAGTCCTTATTAGAAGTTTCCTCTCTTGGGACTTCTATCCCGTACTCCAAAACCTTCATGCTTTCCCAGGTAAGGTATGTTGAGTCACCCAGACACATTATGGAAGAATCTAATAGCCTCTGGGCATGTTAGCAGTACAAATTGCATACAGAGGATGGTAGTTTAGGAGGCCAACATGGACTGACAAAAGCTCCATTCAACCTATGCAGACGAATTGGGTCTGGTTGTGTAGAACTCACAGTGGGATGGGTTACCTTCCTGAGACTCATATGCTCCAGTTATTATTGGGGAAGCAAGTTGGAGGACTTCTAATACTGGAGGTTACTCCCAAGAACTTTGTGAATGTGTGCATGTATGTGTGTTGCATGAACCAACATGCAAACAAAGACGATTTTACACCTTTTGATGTCTTGGAGTAGGGATGAAGCAGGGATTTACTGAAATAATTGTTCTTTGGTGGTGTTTGTGCTCACACATGTCTATCTTTCTATCCATCCATCTATCATCTTTCTACTACTGAGCTATCTATCTACACATTCATCAACTTATCCATCTATTCATAGCCCATCCACCCATCCACAAGCGACATGGAGCCAAGCTAATGACAGTAGGAACCCAGAGCTGGAGGAGCCAAGTGGAGACCTGCACTGGGGCTGAGATGTTTCCACCGCCACTGGATCCACAACTGACTGGTGATCTTACTGCATTCAGCATCGTTGCATGTACTGTGTAAGTGTAAAAGAAGAATTTATGTACAAGTATAGAACAAATGAACAAGTATTGGACTTAGGGACTTGATTTGCACTGGGCTGGAAGTTTTCTTTCTAGACAATTGCTTTTGGTTATGAAACTCTCTCTTATACTACCCCAATCTTCTGAAGCACTCCATTTGCATTAAGGGATGAGTAGACTGGGGTGAGGTGTGGGGGTGGGGGAGGAGGATAGGTGATCCACTGTTTTTATGTGGATACTTCTTCATTCTACGAAGGAGTCCTGGTAATACAGGAAAGGAAACCCTGTGAGGCCATTCTGCTCTGTCGTGCAAGGTTGGCAGCAGTCAGCATCAACTGGACACCAGTTGAGATTTTATTCAGGGAGTGCTTAGTTCTTTTGTGCTGCATTGATACAGGAAGACTAATTCAACTACATGTTGGTACCTCCCCTCACTACCATTGGGTTGGTTTCAACTCAAAATGACCCTATAGTGCAGGGTCCTGGAAGTTTCCAAGACTAAGTCTTGATGTGAATAGAAAGTTCCGTCTTTCTCCCTTAAGAGTGGATGGTGGTTTGAAACTCCTAACCTGGTGGTTAGCAGAGCGTTTTCGTTTTTAGTAGAAGTTCAAAATCTTACTGGAAATCTGCATGCTTTCAATACCAAATCCTTTATGCATTGTTTTCGAGTATGCTTGCCAGCTTTAACCCGTTTGAAATCTGGCCTTATCTTTTCAGAAATGCAATGTTTAACCAATTAGAACATCCATGAAAAAAATGTTTCAAGTCACCTTTTGAGTTAAAAATAACCTCTACAAAAAAACCAAAATGACCTGTACACATCCCTTAGGCACCAGGACACTTCATTTTCTCTGGTGCAATCCTAGTTAGAAAAACAGTCCCAGAGCGGCAATGACTGCAGACAGGAGGCCCAGCCAGGAGTGGCCTATTTCCAGGTGCTGAAAGCTGACCAAAGAAGAGTCTCCTATAGACAAAACAAAACACAGCACTCAGTTTCTCAGGGAGAGGAAAGGCATGTTCAGTGGGAGGCAAAAATACCCACCATGCTTTTGCCAGCAGGAGACTGCCCTAGTTTGCAACTATCAAATGCTACGCTGATTTGAAATCCATCTGTGGCTGGACCCGCTGAAGCTGTGGTCTGATCCTTACAATGTCCCCTTCCTGGCACCCCCAAACTCCAGGAACCCCTGCTCCATCTGCCTTCTCTTTTCCTCCCATGTGGCTCTAAATGCAGAGATGGCCCTTTGAGAAGAAATTCTGGACTCAGTTGGCTCTGATACCAGTTGGCTCTGCTTGTTCAAGCAACATCTTTGGGCAAGTGACATGTGCTATATAAATATCCTGATGAGAGTTGGTGAGAAAAGAACAACTGGCCCTGGCCGAGGGTGAGCGGTGAGCAGGACATGAAAAAATAGCATGATTGTGTACAGAATCTCACTCCCATCAAGTCAATGTTGATCCATAATGGCTTGACAGGACACGGGAAGAACTGCCCTGTGGGTTTCAGTGACTGTAGTTCTCTATGGAGTGTGCTAGTGTTTCAAACTGTTGACCTTGAGGTTAGCAGTTGAACCCTAACCACTATGCAGCAGGGCTCTTTGATGGAGAGAACCATACCATCCCAAACAGGGGTGAAGGCTCTGGCCTGTGTAAGAGGGGTTGTGAGGTAGTTTGGGTATAGAGATTTCTTTGCTATGTTAATGAGCCCCAACTTCTGTAGCATGGGTTCTAATTGTGAGCTACTGAATGAGCACACTGGGTATAGAAACACACACAGACAAAAGACAGATAATCAGGGAACGAGTGCCAAGGAGACACAGCAGGGTAAAAGTGCCGAGAAGACACAGGCAAGAATTACAACAGGTGTCAGTTACCAAGAGAGAACCCTGAAATCCCGCCTCCTCCCTTTACAGCCTCAGAAACCCCCAGGAGCAGTTCTGCTCTGCTCCATTGCGCTGCTATGACATAGCGTCCACTCAATGGCAACGACGGGCCTGTGTTTTCTTATGAGGGAACTTAAAATGTTCCTGAAACTGGGAATGAAAAGATAATACTACATTTTCCACAGACTTTCTGAAGCTTCCTCATGCAAGTGGACACATCACACATGTACAGACATACACACATGCATATAGACACAAAGACATATTTTTAAAAATCATTTTATTGAGCGCTCATACACCTCAGGACACCCCATACATGCATCCGTTGTAGGTCATGCGCATGTGTACATTTGTTGCCTTCATCATTCTTAAAACATTTTCTTTCTACTTGAGCCCTTGTTATAAGCCCCTCATTTTTATCCTCCCTCCCCACCACCCCTTCCCTCATGAACCCTTGATAATTTATAAATTATTATCATTTTTTCATCTCTCACACTGTCCAATGTCTCCCTTCACCCACTTCCCTGTTTTCCATACCCCAGGGAGGGGGTTATATGTAGAACCGTGTAATTGGCTCCCTGTTTCTACCCCACCTTCCCTCCACAGTATACTTTAATGAGCCCTGGGGCTTATTGCTGGGCAAGCGTTGAATTGCTGACAAGGTTGGAAGTTCAAGTCCTCCAACTGGTGCACAGCAGAATGACTCGGCTAACGACTCACACAAAGATTCAGTCTCAGATAACCTGCGTGGAATCACTCTGGGTCAGTTTATTTTCTGTGTGTTACATCTGCGGAAGCCCATATGAATAGTTGCCTTCGGTGTTGTTGAAACAGGAGAAGGGCATCGCGCTCGGCAAAGTAGAGGGGCAGCAACAGAGAGGAAAGCCCTCAGTGAGAGGGACGGACCCTGAGGCTGCAACAAGGAGCTCGAGCATAGGAACAATTGAGAGGATGGGGCAGGAGCTGGCAGTGCCATGTTCTGTTGTGCATGAGGGTCACTAAGCATCAGAGTCAACGCAATGCCATCTGACAGCAACAACAGGGGTCATATTTGACAGGATGGCAGCGGGCAGTGGGTCATATTTTGGGAGAAAGTTGTGGCAGCCTGCTCTCTAAATGAAAAGAACCTTAGAAACTCCAGGGGGCTGTTCCACTCCACACTACAGAAAGCTCTGAATGCATTGCTATGAAGTTGACATGGACTCACGGCAATCCTCTGAGACGGTATGTGGCTGCTTATGGCACTGGGAAGCCTTATCTTTCACCTACAGATGGCTAATCATCTTGAACTCCCACCTTGTGGATGGCAGCCTCATGCTAAACCACACCACTGTATCCTGTAGGCGTTGTTACATGTTGGAACAGCATCACCGGAAATAGGTAAGGGTTGGCTTGTTTTTAGTAGACCTGTATTCTAGACCTATACCCATACTATGCACACACCTGTACCTGAACCTATACTATGAATATCTGTAACCCTATCTACTGGCATCAGCAAATATCTTTCAGACATAAGTAGTCTCAAACCCCAGGCCTCGAGTGTCAGTTCCCTTCAGGGCATTTGCTCCAAGCAAGTAAAATCTAGCCCTTCAGTGTGTGATGAGCCCAATTAAACCCCCACTGCCCACCCCCACTCATTTATCTAAACAGAAAAATCAATATGGGTTTTGTGGCATTCTTAATAGAGATGAAGTGACCAGGCACAGGCATCACCTTGGCCAAGGCGGAGACCTTGTGGTCACAGTGTTAATTGCACACACCACACTCTCAGAGCTGTCATTTCCTGGTAATGGACGGGCCCTGGTCAGATGCCCAGCCTTGTGTGACTGAGCAGATAAGGATGACAAATCCCTCCTCTCCTAGGATTCTTTCCTTCTTATGGCTCCTTTCATTCCTTTTCTCCCAGCTATTTCATGTGCTGTTTTCTCCAACATATACCTGGAGAAACTGGGTTCAAGCACATTCCTTTGCCATGCCAACTCACTCCTCTGCTACACTCAACTCTCCCCGCCAGCAGTGATGACACACAGAGACCCGCAGTGGGTTTCCGAGATGTAACCGTGTATGGGAGTGGAAAGCCCAGTCTTTCTTCTGAGGAGCTGCTGCTGATTTCAAAGTGTGGAACATGTGGATTGCAGCCCAATGCATAACCACGACACCATCAGGGCTCCTCTGCGTAGCCCTCATTAATGCAATGTTCTCTGACCAAATGGTGCCTAATCTTAGTTACTGACCAAATGTTAGTGGTCTGAATTTCTGCAGAGTGGCCTCAGACCTAATTCTGGAAACCACTGTGTGCTCAGGGAGTTCAACCCCTTCACATGGAGTTGCCATGAGTTGGAATTGTGTCTGGACAATCGTAGTGTTTGATTTGGGTTTCCCTGCCTTTCTCCTTCTCTGATAAGACTTTGCTTCACTTGTTCTTTATCTTATTTACACTTCTGCCTTACATTATGACTTTGGAAAAAGCCCTTCTTGGCTAGGCTAATAAAAGTAGCCTTCTCCTTCCTATCCTTTACGCTTGCTAATCTCCTTAAATGGTGCCAATGTCTTATTTGTTACTCTTCATCTTGCTCATTTCAGATACAGGAAGTTTTCACCCACCCATGTTTCTGTAGCACCAGAAGAACATGTAGGACATCATAGGTCTTCAGAAGCATTTGCTAAATTAATAGTATTCATTTCTTAAAAGGAAATAAGTCCTGAAACAATAGTAAAGCAAATTATGCAATGGTTTCTTGAGCCCCCTAAAACTGGCAATATTTCTTAATTGCCACATAAAACATCCAAGTAGGTTATATTTATCCCCATCGATGCCTTTCTTCCAGCTGCTTCCACTACCCCCTAAAAGGCCACCTTTCCCAACCTTTATCCATGGGTGTCATTCTCATCTTTTATGACTCAATCCCAAAGGCATCTCTTCCATAAAGACTGCTTGATCTTCACTCCATTCCTACAAAGATGACAAGTAGGGACTTAGCTCTAGCTCCTGGTCCAGGAGTCACTTCTACCGTTTACCCTGGAGTTTCCCCCATCTACAAGGAGAGACTCTGGCGGATGTGAATTATGGGCCAGGTTGGGATCCCTAGCCTGAGCTGTGTCTCCAGGTTTTTCTTCTGAAGAATTCAAACCAGGGAAACAAAGAGCGTTCGGCTGCTCTGGGAGGGTATCTGGCAGCCAAATAGATATTCTCCAGGTCTTGGGGTGACTTAGTTTTCCATAAGGATGAAAACCAGAGTTCTCCAGCTACTCTAAAGGAAGACAGGAATGAAACAGAGAAACCAAAACTGAAGGAAGAGAGCAAAAACTTGTTGTGTGGTTTTCTTTGTCAGTCCTGGGTTTTCATTCAGGCATCCCTTCTCCTAAACAACTTGGTGTCAAATTGAAGGATGGCCTCGCTCACCTTCAGTCAAGGCATGTCACTGCCACTTACTTAGTAACAGATCCCATCCTCAGACATTTGAAAAGCATGATTTTGCCTCACATTTAAACCTGTTGCATAACATCATACGACATGGGGATGAGAGAATAAGAACCGGAAGATGACTTTTACAGAGGGTTACATTGGAAGGGAACTTCTCTCACTCCTCTTGCCCCTAGGAAGTGGGGATAGGGGACTTCTCTGATAACCTCAGGATGGCGGGGATGAGTTTTATCAGGGCCACTGCTCCCTATCATCAGAAGTGAATGAAGTAGACCAGTCTTTTCTCACCTTATAAATGTAGACTGAATGCTCAGAGGGGCTTGATAGACTGGTGAACATGGAAAGGGGGATGCTTCTGTATTGGCCTCACCATTTTCTCCAGAAGTTTGCGTAGGCAAGAATTTGCAGGCTGGGGGTGGGGTGGAGACGATGGCTACCACAGCAGAGGTCTTACGCATTGAGGGGTTAGCTGTTCAAAACCACAATCTTCTCTATGGGGGAAAGGGAGGGGTTTCAACTCCCGTCAAGAGTCACAGTCTCAGGAACCCACAGGAGCGGTTCAACCCTGTCCTATTGGGTCGCCATAAGTCAGCATGGACTGTATGACCATGAGTTTTTTGCTTGTTTTTGTTTTTTCTCAATAGGGGCAGTTAGATCCTGTGCAACAGGACTGAGATGGAGGGTCCCCAGGGAAGAAAATGGAATGGAGTACCTTTCCCAGGTCTGAGAATGGGCCTGGCAACCACCATGAGAGATTTTGCTTGTCTAGATCAGGGACCTGACTATGAAGCTGAGGAGGGTGTTCCAGGCCACCCCTACCCAAACTGAACTCACGGCTAGAGAGTCAGTGCTGACTCACAGCGACCCCACTGTGGGTTTCTGAGACTGCACCTGTACGGGAGTAGAAAATCCTGTCTTTCTACCTCAGAGCTGCTGGGATTTTGAACTGCCAACTGTACAGATCACGGCCCAACATGCAACCACTGCATCATCCACAGAAATTCATGCTGTGAGGAAGAGTCACAGACGGACAGCCACCCGAGTCAGAGAGGGAGCATAAAAACAGCTGCATAAAATCCCCCATCCTGCCTATTTACAGCAAATGGCATGGGAGACTATATCTGGCCTCCACTGCCTTCCCTGTTTCCATGAAGCCAGTTTAGACATACCTCAAGCCTCCATTCTTATTTCCCCTGCTTGACTTAACCATTCCTCCCAGGCCATTCTATTGTTGGCTTGAGTTTGAATTTTTGATTTTTAATTTTTGTATTGGCCACACAGAGCTCCTAGACCATTCTCACAACTAAGGGGGGGGGGGTTGTGAGGGGAGTCAACAGTTTATGGCAAATAAGGACCAGTGAACGTAGGGTCTATTGCAACCAAGTCTCTGCTTGGTCCTTGCCCTCTGAATCCCATGGCCCTTTGACTTTTGATCCCATGGACCAGAAAACCCACCTGTTTCTCTGTCTCTGAGTCCCATCATGTCAGGTCAGATCAAGAAATCTTGACTGTGTTCTTCCAGGTGGTGCTGGGGTTTTGCTGTCTGAGAGGGCTCTTATACACAGAGGAATGGCTTTGATGGAGGTGTGCTTCCTGTCTTTTAGCAGAGCTTACCCTCAAGAAAACAAATGGTGTGAATTGGTTCACACCCTCTACTAAACTCAGGGCTTAATCCTACCTTAATCCTGTCAAGTGGGATAGCAGAGAACTCCTTCCAAGATGGGATTATGGCCTTGTTCTGTGTACCAGGCAGTTCAGAACTAGGTTACATCATATAGGGCATTATGGCTTGGAGGGCCATATTAGTTCATAAATCTCATTTAATTCTCAAACTACAATATACTCCATTATTGCTTAAAAAGCACTCCAGCTTTCAGCTTAACAATTACTCATTTCCCCACCACCGGAGAGCAGTGATGCCCCAAAAAACAAAAAACAATTACTCATTTCAGCTTAACAATTACTCATTCACAGCTAGCAAGTTGATTCCAATGCATAGTGACCCTATAAGAGGGGTAGAATTGTCCCTGTGGCTTTCTAAGATTGTAAATCTTCATGGAATTAGAAAGCCTTCTTTTACTCCTGAAAAGTCCTGGTGGCTTCAATTAGTGTGTAATGACTACAGTTCTAGGACTCTTCAGCTAAACAGTAGGCGGGTCTATAAAGTGAACAGCTCCAGGGGATCAGAAAGGCAGTATTTGCTCAGGGATCTAGCACAGATGGCAGGAAGGCCTAGGAATGAAGATCAAATGGAAACAGGAAACAAAGGGAGGAAGTGGGAAAAGTGTTGTCCCATTGTAGAGATTGCAATCCATGAAACACTTTTGTTTCATGTGGGTTATTGCATGGAGAACCAGTTTGCTTTCTAATTATTCACCTAATTACAATAAAGAGTTAAAATAGACAACTACAGCAGCGGAAATGACAAAGCCACCTTTGAATATGGGGAAAAACTGAACACACATCAAAATTGTTTCTATTTTCTTCAAGCAAAACGTTTTAACCAATTCAAGTCCCATGCCCATCAAAAGCACGGACTTTGATATCTGGGGAAACATGTTTGATGTAGCAATCACATTTCTCCATGTTTCCCAATCCCTCCAGAAATCAGGGACATCAGGATTCATCATCATCTCAGACCAGACCCAGGGTCTGTAGTGTGGAGGATCCCATGTCCCCACATTTCCATGAGAGAAGAGTAATGTTGAAAAAACACAAGTGGACATGGCATCATAGACATGCACAGGCTAACTAGAAGGTAAGGATTTCAGGGGAAAGAGAGGGTGCATTTTTATGCATCTTCTATGAACAATCACAAGAGCCCCTGGGCTCCATGATTAAGCACTTGGCTATTCATCAAAATCTCAGTGGTTTGAACCTGCCATGAGAGAAAGACATAATGATTGCAGCTCAGAGAGATGTCAGGTGACAATTCTGCTTTGTCCTACAAGATGGCGGTGAGTCAGAGTTGACTTACTGGCGGTGGGTGGGATGACAGAGGAACAATGTTGAATTTGTCCTGAGTGGGTATTACCTGCCAGAAAAAATAGTAAGATGAAATGATTTTGGCACATTTTTTTTTATATAGAGCAGCAGTCTCACAAGGTACAGCTTGTCTGATTATTTGCTGTTCAGGTGAGGAAGGATAAATAATTGACTAATATAAAAGGATATGTGAGTTGACCCTAATCTGAGTTACGCTGATCCCTTTTCTAGAAGAATGTGCTACAGAGGACAACACAGAAGGTACAGGCTGGGGAGAGGGGGGATAACCTGTCCCACCCACATGGGATCAAACTGAGAGAGAGAGGGAGAGAGATAGGGAGAAGGAGAGAAAGAGGGAGAGAGAGAGAGAACTGTGTTTCTGCAGAGAGGACAGTAGGGTCAATAACAGCTGAAGACTTGATGTCCCCTCACAGGAGCATAACACTGTAGAGGACAATCCCGGGAAAATAGCACAGGGAGGGGTCTCCCATAGTAGCGAGAAGCTTGAAGGGAACATAACAGATCAGCAATGGGAGCAAAGTCACAAAGGCCCAAGGAATCCTGAAAACAGACATCAGGCTCAAGGGGCAGTGCCTGGATCCCTGCCAGACTGGTGGGGAGGAGTTATGAAGGTCAGTGGACAGATGGGAATTTCATATGGGGTTTTTTGTTTTTGTTTGGTTTGTGTTTTGCATAAAAAGGGAGCTTGAAAACCACCAATCAGTCCTTGACTAGGTTGATTCCTGCTCAGATAGACTCCAGGTGGGTGAGAGTAGGAACTGTGCCCCAGAAGTTTAAAGGGATTGATTTTATAGAAGCACGATGCCAGGCACTCTTCTAAAAGATGCTTCCTGGTGGTGTTGATCACCAACCTCCAGTTAGCAGAGAGCGCGCTGACCCTCTGTCCCACCCAGGGGCTTCTGGCACAGAGTCAGTTCTAGGTACAGGTGGTTTCTCCTCCCATAACGACTCGGATTTCAGTTACAACCTTCCATCTTCCCTTTCCTTTCATCTTGTCCATAGGAGCATAGGCCACCCGCAAGATTGCAGCATGCCGTTTGCTGATCGGGATCGTCCTCAGATGGTCCCTGCAGATGCTCAGTCTGATTGACACATCACTCCAAACACAATGGCAGAGACATCCTTTTGAAAACTGAATCGGGGACCTTGGTTATTTGAAAACACGGACAAAGATTGCTTTGCTGAAGTGGGTCGGCATATTTGGGTCTTGGTGAGATGTCACAGGTGATCTATGAAGAAGGACGGAGAAGAGGACCCACAGAGAACTCCCCCCTCATTTCCTGACCGGGAACACTATTCCTTTTCCCAGAGTTAGCGCTGGTGACCCAGAACCTTCCACAAGTGGAGCTGTGACCACAACTCACAAGACGCCTACATTGCCCAACTTGTTTTCCTCGCTGGGGGAAGATTTTTGACTCCTGTGCATCTTGATCCAGGTGTGCGAGCGCATAAAGGAGTCCTGAGGGGATAGCTGGGCAAGCAGTGGGCTTCCAACTGCAAAGTCAGTGATCTAAACCCATAAGCCACTCCATAGGAGAAAGATAAGGCTCTGGGCTTCCACCGATAGTTACCGAGCCAGAAACACTGTGTGGCATTTCTCTGGCTGACAGGGTAAGGATGACATCGTGGAGGTGGGTTTGGTTTGGGTAGGCATGGGTTAGCAGACACCTGCGAGTTCACCTGCAATATTTCCAACTGCTCCAGGCAGTGACCAGGAGCATTGGGGGTGCAGTGGTGATGTGCTGGGCAGCCATCCAAAAGACCAGTGCATGGAAACCATCAGCCATGCCATGGGGGATGTGGGCCTCTCAATGCCCACGAAGAGTCAGTCTCAGAAACTCATGGGGGCAGTTCTGCCCTGTCCGAAAGGGTATTGGGAGTCAGCATTCACTCCACAGGAGTGAGAGTTCTTGTGAGAAAGACAGCAATCTGACGTCGACACCGATAATAAAAGGCAATCATGATGGGAAAAATAGAAAAAGAGAGGTATTCAACTTGTGCAGAACTAACTTAGGTCAGAGTCAGCAGGAGGGGCCCCATCTTCAGTTGGGCTACTGTTACTAAGTTTAAATACTCTGAACAAACAGCTCTTAAACATGGGAAGCACAGAATCCAAACACCAGGTCATTGGACCCTAGAATTCCTATCTATTTTATTGGTATTCCAGATGCTTTGCTGTCTGTGCATATCGCCAGACCTTGAGAAGAAGCTGCAAAAAGTTGGCATCATTCACAAGTGAATGAAGTCACAGTTTGCATTAGGATTCTTCACTCCGACATCCGCACTGTCCCTACTTGTCAGCGGAGACCAACCTGGATCCGGAGACCTAAGGACCTAGACAACGCAGAGGAAGAGGGGAACACGGGGCCCAACATGGGCCACTTCCCATTGCTTACTTAGTTGGCACTTGTGATCCTTAAAGTCTGTATCAAATTGTCTGGGCTTGAATTCTCAGTGGTTTGGCATTTGCAACCCAGAAATCCCCTCGATGACAAGATCCCCTTTAGAGTGTGGTCCTCATCTGCTCTCTGTGCACTCTGGGGAGAGGCTGGCTTGTTTTCAGCTGGGTCATCATCTGACGGGCATTTAGACTGCAGTCAGCGCCCTGATGTCTATTGCCTGCTGTCTCTTGGGGTCATTCACAGCCTCTCCTCTTCCCTGCTAGCCTTTGATGCATTTGTCTCTGCAGCCAGAAGAAGTCTTTGTCTCATCTGCTCATCCTCAGTTCATTAGCTCTGGCAGCCACCGGAGTCTTGAAAAGCCTCCTGCCAAACAGAGGACCCACACACTTGGAACTGGCCTGCCTCTACAAACTGGTGAGTCCTTTCCGTGATACGGATTTGGGTGTGTACATATATGCGTATAAAAACCTCATGAGTCTAGTGACTTTAGATAGCCCCGAGAATGATGCCCATAAGTGAACGCAACCAGAGCAGCCAAACGTTCAATCCCTTTTCCTCAGAGGCAACCCCCTATCATTGTCTTGATCAATCCTGCCATCTTTCATGAATATCATTTATCTTTGTCATTTTCCCTGGAGTAATTATTATGATTTCTCTTCACAAAGAAAGCTATTAATGTCAGTGTGTAGCAAAAAAAAATAATTAAATAGAAACATTTCAAGAAATGTCACAACTGATTATAGTTCTAATTGTGCTTGTTCCCAAGTTTCGTATGACACTGCGCATTACTGGGTAGAAACAAACCATAAATTATTGTATTTATGACATGCATTGCAGTACAGAATAGCATGCCAAATTCTTATGACAGGCATAAAAGAATTATTCAGAAATACTGCTTGGTTTGGTGCCAAATTTAGTGATAATTTATAGCTGTCTGAATTTCCACACCTGCTGCAGACCCCCTTGGGTCCTCAAGTTCTACTGATTCCCAGTGGTGGAATTTGAAGAGCATAGTCTACCTGTGGAGAAATGAAGACTCCTTGACTGTGTCCTTCATTCCTGGCATCCCTCAGCCTTTGCCAAGACAAGACAAATGCCATATGGAAACACATCCCATTATCCTGTGTCCTGGAAGGCAAATGAGATATTGAGTATGGCGGTTGGCTTCCATCATGTACAACGGTAAGGGCAAACATGAAATATGAGTGCAATGGAAAATGGAGCTACCATCTGTGCCTGATTTTATTTACAACTGGCATTCTTACAGCCTTTGCTGAGGTTGTTAGTCATGGTGTCAGGCCAGGTTATCTAGAGAATCAAATTCAGTGCCATCCGCCTATGTGTAAGAAAGAGCTTTATGCGTAAAAGTAACTATATATCAGGAAGTCATCCCAGCCAGTCCAACCCAAGTCTGTAAGTCGGATGCTAGCCCATAAGTCCCTTTTCAGACTCATGTAGCTGCAGTCAATGGCTCAGAAAGGTGATGGAGAATGCAGGATGACCCCCGGGCGATAGGTGCAGAGTCATGTGGCTCCAAGGTCAATGGGAAACCTAGCAATGTGTCAGCAGCTCTGAGAGTCAGCGGCAGAGTCACAGCGTGCAAGAAGTGGAAGGGGCAGAGAGAACTGTTCCCAGTCTTATACAAAAAGCCACACCCTCCAAAGCTGTCACCAGGGTACCACTTGATTGACGTGTTTGGTTCCACTCATAGCCAGGAGTGTCTAGTTGACATAATCTGTCACTACCATCGTTTATGGCTTTAGCTCACAGCAAGCTGTCATAGAACCTAACAAAGGGTTCCCTGGTCTCGGATCACCTTCACATCAGTATGTTTGAGGTCATTGCTGTTGCTGGTATGTGTGCCTTCTAACTCAAGGCATCTTCCTGTTCTATCTCAGACACGACTTTCTTACAGTTCTGTTTTCAGTTGCCATGGTTCTGACATGGAGAGTCCCCACATACAACACCCCCAGGTTGGATGCCTTCCTCACCATCATTTGTGACGCTGCACCGATGGTTGCAGTCATTGTGTTGATCCACCTCCTTGAGGGTCTTCCTCATTTGCACGGACCCTGTGCTTTACCAAGCATTAAAGCCATATTCAAACTCAAAAAACAAAACAACAGAAAAACCTCAAAATGGAAGAACACAAATAAACCCCACAGTGCCATCAAGTCCATTATGACTCCTAGCCGCCCTAAATAGAGTTTCTTTGTAAGTTTCTCCAGGAACTCCTAGCCTCATCTTTGTCCCACGGAGTGGTTGGCACTTTTGAACTGAAATGAGTATTCCAGTGCTTACCCAACAGCACTCCCTGGAATCTTTAGAGTCATAGATTTAGTTAACAAGACGAAACTCTTCTTTCATGAGCTCAGATGACTTGGGTCTTTGTTTCCTTCTGTATCATCTGGCAATCATTATGGTGACCCTAGCTGGTTTTTCTTCACCAATCTACTGAATGCCCACCATGTTCCAAACATCAAGTACAGTCCACCTGAAACCATTATGGACATTTTCTAGAGCTGGGAGTATTGGATCCATTCAGAGGAGGAAAACACAGAGGTCCATCACATCATGCAGTTTCTCCAAAGTCCTCAGGGTTGATTAAAAGGAGCTCATGCTGATTGAGTCCATCTGTATTTGCCAAATCTGCACCAAGTACTGGCTGTTTGGCCCAATGGGGCCATCCTCTCAGCCTCTACGGGTGTTACTAAGATTATCCTATTGTACATAGGAAGAAGGCTCACGGTGGGTGACTCAAAATCCCACCTTACAGGTAGCTGTTGTTACCATGGTTGTTTGGGGCTCTCAAATCGCTTCCAGCCCATATAATCCTGTGTTTAACAGAGGAGAAAAGTGCCTACCTCACACCATTCTCACCATCATTGTGTGGGAGACTGATGTTCTAGCCACTGGGCTGATCCATTTTGTGAAAAGTCTGCCTATTTTTTCACTGCCCCTCTCCTTAGTTATAATCTAAGTGCCCTCTACCCCGACTGGCACATCTTCTGCCCTTACATAGGACCATGTTCTGTTGCTGATTATTTGATGAACTTTTTCAACATCTGACGGCCTTTTGATACTATCCACAAGGCTTTCAATGGCTAATTCCTCCGAAATGGAGAGCATATTCTTTCTTCAGAAACTGTTCTTAGTCCGTAAGCTCTGCTGAAACCTATCTGCTTTGGGTATTTTCAGATACCACTGACAATAGCTTATCCTTGTGTGGGGCTCTGAAATCAGTTCCAGTTCATACTCATCTTACGTTCAACGGAACAGAACGGTGCCTATCTCACAGCAACACACAAGACACCCTGTGCAACAAAGTGACAGTTAAATGGTTAGCGTTACCAGCCAGGCTCAACTATCTTTCAACACTCACTGAAAAACAGTGCCATTGAGCTGGTTCTGACTCATCCCGACCCTGTAGGAAAGGAGAGCAGTCTCTTTTGTCCGTTTCTAAGACAGTCAATCCTTACAGGGACAGGCAGCCTTGTCTTTTCCCCAGGAGCAGCTGGTGGGTTTGAACTGCCGACCCTCTGGATCTGCAGCTGGAGGCAAAACCCACTCTCCCACAGAACTGACCTTGTGGGTGCAAAGTACCTGGCCCAATACTAGAAACAGAGCGGAAGATTAGTCTGCAAACCCAGTCCCTGGCCTTCTCATCCCCAGAGAGCAGAGCTCTCATTCCCTATGTATTTCACCCCTTTCCACCCCCACCCCCTCACCCTCTAAAGCCCATTCACGTGCTGAGGAACACTAGAAAGACGACAAGAATTCCTCTCTATGGTTAGCTCTTGGTCATACAAGGGGTAGGGATGGGGGAATGGGTCGTAGCCTGTGTACTGCACATACCAAAGGACCTGAATCAAGTTCTATGTATAAAAACCCCCAAACCCAAATCAGTGACCAGGACTTTGTGGGCGATGTTGTCCAGAGTCCTGGTATTGCTTCAGCATTTGGATGACAAGGTGCAGGTCTCTGTGTAGCTGAGACAGCCCAGGTCACAGGTGAAGGTGCCTGGGACTGTAGCCCACCAAGCCACATGGGGGCAGCAGAGGACTGTGTCCTGATCCTGGAGCCTCGCTGCTTCCACCTCCTCTCCCACCCCCTGATCTCCCTGGATGTCTGAATGCCAGGCTGGAGGAAGTGCTGGGGGTGGGGCCCATTCAGTCTGGAAAGTCTAGTCTTCTGGGTTTCTGCCTCACTTCTATCCACTTTCTAAGAGGGTGTCCAGTTTTCCTTGTTAGCTGGCTCATTTCTTTGACCACTTATGTCATGCCTTCACCTGCAGCCTTATTCTTTCTGCAGGTACCCTTCATGCTGGGACACCTTGTCCATAAAACCCATTTGCCTGGCCCTG
The DNA here is from genome assembly GCA_004026705.1 of Nesogale talazaci. NCBI lineage: Eukaryota > Metazoa > Chordata > Mammalia > Afrosoricida > Tenrecidae > Nesogale > Nesogale talazaci. The sequence continues at coordinate 36,941 of PVJH01006886.1, forward strand.
GCAGTGCAGTGACTGAGCGGCCTGATGGAAGGGAGAGGACACCTCAGTGTGACCCTAGATAACAGACTGGAGTTGCCCCATTGAGTTGTCCGGGACGCAATCCTTACAGGAACAGGCGTCCACACCTTGGTCCTGCATTGTTATTGGGTGAGGAACCGGGGTTGTGTGTGTAGTTGCTAATCCCCTGGCCCATTGTTCAAACCCGCCAGCAGCTCCAAGGGAGAAAAAGGATGTTTTCTCCTACTCTCAAGAGTGACCATCTCAGAAACACACGGACAGTTCTACCCTCCCCAATAGGGTCGCACTGTAAGTGGGCATCTGCCGGGGGCCAGTGAGGGCGTTTGCGGCACCACTAGGGGATTTGCATATGGCACAGGGGAGGGATGCACTGACTTTAACAGAGGCAAGGCCCATGATCCAAGAAGTGTTAACTGAAGGACGAAATTGAAGGCTAACAAAGCCATAACCGTCGCTACATGAGCAACGTAGAGAGGTACCAGTCCTGGTCATACAAGCCGCCCCCCTCCACTCTTTCCCAGGGAATCAACCTCTGCTCCCAAGAACTCTCTCCCCTGAGAGAGTTCTCTTCTTCCAAAGCAGGCCAAGGAGAGGTAGTTGTGGATGAAGCAAAGTCCTCGACCCATGAGTCTATCCTGCGTAACCCTGGATGCCACTGTAACCCTAAACTCCAAACCTTGTGGCTGCTGCATCACAGTTCAACTCCGACTTCTCCTCCTCCCTCAAAAGAAGGCTTCCAAGGAATAATCCCCCACCGCTTCCTTCATCCTGGTGCAGGCACCAGAAAACCCAAAGGCATGGATGAAGAACGTAGACTCAAAAGCACAATTTGAAAATTGAATCACCTTTGGGGGCTGGTGATGCGGATCCAATGACTGGTGGGAGTTGCGGCACATTGAGACCCAGAGGCTTTCCCTGCTTATGACAGCTTCCTTCCATGGCAGAAAGGGAGAGAATGATATTGAAGGGGGATGCATCCTCAGGAGCAATACCTCAGGTTTCCGAGTGAGTCAGCCCAGGCCTTGAACAGCTTTATTCCAGTTCTATATCTTGCTGAGGATTTGCATTTCCACCCCATATATACTGAGTCCAAATCGGGTGTTAACAAGATCCCCAGAGGATTCTTATGTGTGCATTATGCAAGCTTTGTGCATTGACAGAACAGGCCTGTGCCTCAGCGTACACAGCCCTAATTCTTGGGAAATGGGAATGAGTTTTCCACATTGGAGAACATTGATGGGGAAGGATTGAGTTCAGATGTGGATCTGGCTATGTATCTTCTGGGAAAGGGGACTGGGCTGGGAAGAACGGGTCTGAAGTCCTGGATTTGGAGCAGGTAGTAATCATGCTGATTGTGAAATGGAATCATCAAATGTCTGTGTCTCATGGCAAGAGTTTCCAAAAGGGTGAGGGTGATTCATCACTAATTCAACGTCAAGTGCAAAGCCACAGAGTCTTGTGTCTATGAAGATGCTTTCATCTACTGCTGTTCCCAGGACGGTAAAGATGAGGAGGTGAGGATTTCCTTGTACTGATAGCTATCCTCCAAATGAGGGTGAATTCTTGACCTCAGAAAATCTGGATCCTAACCAGGAAAACCCTGAAATTTTGGCAGGGGACATTTGGATCACTATTCTAAAGATCTTGAATCCATACATTCTACCAGTCCTTTGATCCCATAGACATAGCCATTCCCTTCTCTGCCAAATTATTTGCTCTCTCTTCTTGACCGAAGGCACTGAAACAGCTCCTGTCTTGAAAACAATTTGAAGTGATTCTACAATATGCAGATTGGCCAGGCTGATGGCAACGGTTGAGTGATGGGATAACTTAACTTGGGAAGTTGAGGGGTGGGAGACTCAGGCCTGGAGGACATGCAAGGCAGAGCTCACAGGTGTTGGCAGGTAGAGTATGCATGGGCCTGAATCCTTATGCTGGGAGCAGAGGTAGAAATAGAACCTATGAAGAAACAGGGAATCTGTGCAATGGAATAATTTCTGGTGTGATGCAGAAATCTCACTCACTGACCTGGTGACATAGTTGGTTACTCATTGGCTGTAAATCACAAGGTCAGATGTTTGAACCCACCAGCTGTGTTGGAGGAAAAAGAGGAAGCTTTGTACTCTTGTAAAGAATGAGTCTCAGAAACCCACAGGGAAGTTCTACGCTCTCATGTACAGTCACTGTGAATCTGAAATGACTCTGTCAGTGAGTTGGAGTTCTTTGAGCAAGGGCCCCAGGAAATAGTCATAAATGCCAAGTCAAGTGCAGAGACCAACCCTGAATTCCTAATGCATGTCCATCCTTGAGGTTGCCAGCTGGCCATTTGGTGGCAAGTTAGTAACTACTTCAAAACTTTTCTACTTGGGAAGAATGGGAAGGACATAATCTCAGGGGTCTCCTGTAAACAGAAAACCAGATTGATCTGGGATTGAAAATGTATTATGGAGTAGTAGTACCTGTGCTAGGTAAGAAGGAGAACTACAGAGGAAAGCTGACAGTCAGTGATGTAGGGCTGATAAGTCTCTGCAAACCCAGAGCAAGACCATTAGAGGAACGAATGGGACAGTGAACAAAAACGAGCAGCACTTTGTGCTGCCATCTCGCTCAGTTGTTGGCTAAAGGTCATTATTCAAGGGAAGGTCTTTCTTACTCATGGTTGTTTTCCGGTTCTTGGCAGAGTACACATTCCATCTTAAGGAGTCTGGATCAGCTACTCTGCTACTAACTTGAAGGTCAGTGTTTCAAACCCAACAGTTACTCCACCGGACAAGTATGTCAGCTCCTTTAAAGATGTTTAGTCTCAGAAGCCCTATATACAAACTATCGCTGCCATCAGCTTCATTCAGACCCAGTGATCCTACAGTGTACTCACAAAGCTTCTTACATGAGGTGCTAGTGACCTCTCACTGTTGAACTTTTGCTACATTATCGGGAGGGATCCTTTCTGGGGAAGAAGATGATGGTAGGTCAAGAAGAGAGTCCGTGGCAAAGAGGAAGACTGTAGTGAGATCGGTTGACACAGGGGCGACAAGAATGGACTCAACTCTCACAGTGTTCATGGGGTGGCCAGGAGCTCAGCGACGCTTCCTTTGCCTGGACCTGCCATGTTATGAATCCAAATGAACTGGATGGCCTTGTGCAACATCAGCAACCATTTCATCTGGGCTTGTTGACTTGCCATCTACTGCACAAATCTAAACCCAAGCCATGCTGTGTCTGCCCATGGGATTTCCTTTGAGAGCTTTGCACTGAGAGTCACTCCTGGCTCCCCCTCTCCATGTTGGACATCTTTTTTTTTACAGACCTCAGGAAGCAGAGGCCACTGTCAAGCCCCTCCTTCCACTAAGACCCATCACTGGAATCTTGTCCTTTGAACTTGGGAAGCATATTTCCTCTGAGGTGCCCTCCAAAAGAGTTTCCATAGCAACCACCGTCACTTCAAAGGTGACAGAATGACTCCCTCCTACATCTGATTTCCTCCCTCTTCAGGGGCCAAAAGACAGTTGGAATGGGTCTCAGGTTGCCTCACCAAATGTTCCACAGCTGGTGGGAGCAGGTGCACCTATTAAATAAATTACTCCAGCTACATAGGGGCAATTGCATTCTTCCAACAACTCTGGGGAGAGGCAGGCTTTCATCAGTTCCACCATCCATGTGAATTCCCGGGACATGGATCATTGGTAAGCCTCCACTGGAATTAGTCCGTCGAGGGAGTGAATGCATATGTATTCGTGTATGCCTGTGTTTGCTGCTCAGTTTATTTAGGGTACATTCTATGTCTGCTTCATCTTTGCATAGATCCCATTGTCACTCTTTCCATTCTGACTCAGAAATCCTCTAGGACTGAGGAGGGCTGCCCCAGAGGGCTTCCTAGATGGCTATCTTTAATCAGAAGCATTCTGTCAGATCTTTCTCCTGCAGACACTCAGCGGTGGGTTGAAACTGCTGATCTTTGGGGTGGTAGCCCACACCTTAGCTACAGCACAACCAGGGGTCTGCCTACCTAGCAGGGTGACTTCAAAAAGTCCATGGGGCTTTACCATTGTGGAGGTTCAAGTCCACCCAAACATACCTCAGAAGAATGACTTGTCTACTGCCATGAAATCAGCCATGGAAAACTGTGGGGTGCAGTTTGACTCTGATTTACAGAGGACACCCTGACTCAGAGTGCACTTGATGGCGCTATTGTAAGGCACAATCAAGTCAGGGGTGCAGAGCTGCAGAGCTGACTTCAGATGACCTGACTTTGAACTTTAGTAACTCTACCCCCAAGCTGTGTGGTCCTTGGGGACTACCCTAGCAGTTTCGCTCAATTTCTTCAAGGTAAAACCTGGGTACAATGACCATTTCACAGGGTTCTTGAAAGGATTCTGCTGGTTAAGATTAACTCGGTAGCTGGTACACATAGTGTATCCTCTGTAGGAATTGGGTAAGGCAGTAAAGAGTGACAGGAAAATGTCCCTGAGGTCTGTATGCATCTAGTCTTTGCACATCCAAGCCAGGTGTGTCCACGTAGAACTTCACCTTGTCACTTCAAGGCTCACCAGTCAGCAAGACAGAAATTTTTTGTATATATGTCTTTACCTCAAGAATAGTTCTTTGCATTTCTGTTATTTTCTCACTATGAGCCCTGTGTTCAATGGGTTAAGCACTGGTCTGCTACCCAAAATGTTGACTATTCAATCCCACTGGTCACTCTGTGAGAGGAAAACCAGGCAGTCCGTCTCCATAAGGATTTATGATCTTGAAATTTCTGTTATTATTGTTTCTGTCAGGTTGCCTTTGAGTCTGTGCTGGCTCACAGCCACGTTATGTACAGTAGAAGAGAACACTGCCCGGTCCAGACAAGTGTTCTCATGGTTAAGCCCATTGTCGGAGTCTCTGTGTCAATCCATCTCACTGTGGGCCTTCCTCTATTTCACTATTTCTCTACTTTTCCGAGCATGATGTCCTTCCCCAGGGACTAGTCTCCCCTGAAAACATGTCCGAAGTACGTGAGACAAAGTCTCATCATCCTTCCTTCTAAGGAGCATTCTGACCGTACTTCTATGAAGATAGATCTGTTTTTTCAAAGCTATTTTGGCAGTCCGTAATATTTTAAACATTCTTTGTCAGCACCAGAATTCAAATGCATCAATTGCTTAATGCCCTTAATCCCAATATGAAAGTACCACGACTTAGAACAGCCACATCTTGGTCCTCTAAGTAACATCCTTGCATTTTGAAACTTTAAAGAGGTCTTGTGCAGCCGATTTACCCAGGCAATGCATCATTCGACCTCTTGACTGCTGTTTCCATGAACAGTGATTGTGGATTAAGCAAGACGGAAGCCCCATGGAACAGTTCTTACTTCCCCTGTCGTGTCACTATGAGTTAGAACTGAAGCGATGGAAGTGGAATGTGGCTGGCATTCATGTCATGTTACTCACCTCTCTGGATTCTTGCAAAATTTGGCCACGTGGGACTTTCTAACATAGTTTTATTGGAATCTAATTTACATATAATACAATGTAATCATTCAATCATATTAAGAATAGATGTGCAATTATCAACACAATCACTTTGAGAACCTTTGCTTCTTTTTCACATTCCTTGTGGTTAACTCCCATTTCCCCACAGCTATCCCTGCCATGATTTTAGGTAGTTATTAATCCATTTATTGTTTCTGTAGATTTACATATTCTAGACTTCATATAGAGAACATCTTACAGAATAAAAGCACAAATCAAACAAAAACAACAATGACAAAAAATAAAACAAAATCAGAAAACCTCAACCAGAGAGAAAGAAAATATTAAAAACAGAAGCAACTTTAAAATGGTTCAAAAGAGAGATCAAATGATAAGATGTTACATTTCAACTAATTGCATCTGCCATGACTGAGTTCACAAAGCTCTCTGTCTGATAGCAGGGCTATTCACATACCCAGACTGTGTATGATCAGAGGGGATTCAACCTAGGCTCCATCTCTCTCAGGACCCTATGAATAGAATTTGTGCTTCCACTGTCATCCATAGCCTTTTACAAACTGGGCATTCAGATTTTAACAAGTTCCTTGACTCTTTCTTTGTGACCTAGAATGTGAGAGGATTTGGCCTGGTTGCATTTTGTTTTCCTTGGTCTGTTGTAAGGCGTAATTCCCCTATGTGCTTGAGAAGAAGCAGTGTTCTCAAAATTAGGGTACTGTACCTTAGTGTGTGACTCAACTCTGGGCTCTGCTCATTTACTCTGCCTCTGCTCGGCAGACTCAATAATTGAGAGAGATATGTTTAAATCCTTCACAACGATGGACTTTCTTAATTTCTAGGTTTCTCTTCTTTATAATTTAAAAATACAGTAAAGTAGGATTTCACAGATCTAGGATTGTCACTTCCTTTCATGGCTAGTATTCACAAGAAATCTTTTGGCCTTAAAATCCATTTTGTATGGTATTAAATAGGCAAGTCAGCTTTAGTCTTTGTCACTTTGCTTTTATCGATCATTTACTTGGCTATTATTGTCAGGTGTACTCCCCCCCCCCCATAGTTTTACATATAGGGGTTCTGTGATTTTTCTCTTGGAAATGAAGGCATAACTTGGAATTAAAAGAAAAAAATCCATCTGTTTTAACTAATTTTGTGTATTTTGCTTAGAGTATTACACCTACATTTTCCATTTTACTGTATTACGGTTTCTCCCTCCTTTTAAAGTTTCATCTGTCCCCCACCCTGCTTCCCATCCTCTTTACCTTTATTTACCTTCTTTGGGGCTGGCTTTTGTTCTTTGGTGCAATTGACTTAGTTCCAACTTACAGCCACTGTGTGTGAACAGGATAGCGCACTTCCTGGTACTGCCTGAGCCTCCCAACATTTCCCATGTTTGACAACAGTGACCTTCTCTAAGGACTTATCATCCCTGAGGACATGCCCAAAATATGAGAGAAAACATTCTTGCCATCCTTGCTTCGGAGAAGGATTTTGATGGACCCCAAAGGTCTTTACGCAAGATGCATTCTCTAGAGAGGAATTGTCTCTGTATTTTCTAGGAACCACTTCCTGGGATCTTCCTAGTTGCCCTCTAATGACCTTCAAATGACCTTGTATAGTGCTTTACTCAGTCTCACCTTGCTCCCCTTGTGTAGTTTTCAAACTGAGTTCTTCTCGAGTTCTTGATTTTTGGAGCTGCTTAGAGAGGACCAGCCTCTGATGGGACGTTGGATTAGAATGCTAGTCGAATTTCTGCAAACATTATATCCTGACTGTAGTCTTTTGTGCAAATCTGCACAAGTGACTCCTGCCACATGATTCCTTTTCTCTCATATCCTCCATGGTTGCCTTTGAATGCCTCCAGTTGTTGTTGGGAGGTCAAATTGGAGGTGAAACATCCAAGGTCGCATATCTATAGAGACTGGTCTTTAGGTGAAGGGAGCTCTAGCCTTCCACATGGCCACCCATGAGTTTATACTACGCATACTTTCAAGGTGGTGGTTTTCCTTTGCATTCCTCAGAGACTAGTCAACACAGCAGAAGGCAGCACCTTTCTATGAGGTGGTTTTATGTTTACTGAGATCACTTGATTGAACAAATATAGGTCAATTCACATGGCGCCCCACCCCACCACCAAATTCTCTTTTGAGAGACTTTAAGTGGAAATCATTCTTGGCTTTTAAAGTTTATAATGTGACACTTATATTATGATACAAGATGTTTTCTTGCTGAATTTTCTTTCATTTTTATTTCAGAGAGTTGGAGGGAGTGTGGTGGAAAAATATGAATATGCAGTGCTTATAATGTGCTTATGAAAGGGTTGACAGCTGTCGGAATCACCCAGAGAGATGCTTGTGTTGTAAAGGGAACAATGCCAGAGATAGGAATTAGGAGGACAATAGAAATCAGAGGGTCATGAGAGAGGTTTGCTGATCTTTGTGTGACAAGAACTCTGAGTTTGATTAGGAAATTGTCTACCTGTTTCAAGAAAAAATGTTTCTGAATAAATTCAGTGGAACAGAGAGTTGAAACGTGCTGTGCTTGTGTGTTGTAAGAGTACTCATTACAGAATATATAATATATGCATGATGTCTGATCATCTTAGAGGTTCAGCATACCAAGACATGATTAGATCATTTGTTGTTGAGTGACAATAACATTTTATAACTCCAATGATTCTCACCAGTGGTGTCAAGGGAGTAGTTTTGACTTTCCAGATATAAGAGTCCCAGAGTTGTGATCAGATTGGCTAAAGGTGACATCAAAGTATTGCATGAAGATTTCCAAATCTAGTTACTGTTGCCACATAGCCATCCCATGTCTATCAGAGTGGAACTGTGCTCCATAGAGTTTTCAATGGATGGTCTTTTGAAAGCAGATCAAGAGAGTTTTCTTTCAAGGAACCTCTAAGTGGACGCGAACCTCCAACTTTGTGCTTAGCGGCTGAGCAGGAACGGCCCAAAACTCTATAGATTGCTTGAAGTAAAATAGTAGTTTGTTTGTAGACAGGTTTTTATTTGTTATTTGTTGCAAACACTAATTCTAAACCAGATACATACCTACATTCATCTCTCACTAAAAATGCAGAGTCACCACTTCATCAAAGCTTTGGTTTTCTCCTGGTTAATCCCTCCCTTCCTTTCCTTGACTTGAAGGTAGCATATCCCAGAGCATAGAAAAGTAAAGCTATTGCCTTGAGGACCAAGGTGTGCCTGACCTAAGCCATAGCATTGTCCTTCGTCTTGTATGCATGTGAAAGTTGGACATTGAAAAAAGAACATTGAAGATGGATGGATGCATGTAAGGTATGGTGCTGAAGAAGACTGTTGAAAGTGTCATGGACTGCTAAGAAGACAAACAAATCTGTCTGGGAAGTACAACCAGAGTGTTCCTTAGAGGCAAGGATGGTGAGAGTTTGTCTTACATATTTTGGACATATTGTCATGAGAGACCCAGCCCTGGGGAAGGACATCATACAGGAATTGGGACAGTAGAGGAGCCATAAAAAAGAGGAAAGGTCCTCAAAGAGATGGAAGGACACTGTGCCTTAAACAGAAGAACAGTTGAGAGGATGGCACAGGGCAGGGCAGTGTTTGCTTTTGAGGGGCACAAGGTGGCTGTGCCTCGGAGCCAAATTGATGGCAACCACCACCACCACCATGCAAGTCCATCAAGCTTGATAAAGCAGAGTCTTATGGGATCAAAGCTACTTTTATGGGCTCTGTGTGATGGATTAAGGACAAGTATCACTCAACTTACTTCCGGGGATTTGGTTCTGACTCCGAGCAGTCCTCTAAGAGAGTTTAGCATGGCCCCCTTCTGTGAGTTTCAGAGGCTGGGGCTCTTTGTGGAACTAGTAAGCCACATCTTTCTCAAAGAGAGAGTCTGGTGGCTTTGAACTGCTTACCTTCTGCTTAACAGCCCAAGGCATAACCCACTTTGCCACAGGGCTCCTTAACGAGAAGTCTAGCACTAGAAAATTAAGCTACATGTCCCAAAGTGAACAAACAAGCGGCCTGCCCCATGCTCTGTGTAGTCAATGTCTACTGTTTCTCTTGGTGGAGATTCAGTAAAAAAAAATTAACAAATTCTATTTTAAGGGCATGGATAAAAAGCACCTCTCGTTCACCCTTCTCCACTCTCAAGCTTCCACTCTAAACCTGGCCCTTCCCTTTCTCTCCCCACCTGGGAGAACCCATTATGTTTGCTCTGTCCCTATCATTCTCATTTGTTAGAACAAGGTACAGCTGGCTTGGGAGGAAAAAGTATTTTCGGGAAGTAGCTTGACTACAAATCCATTTGCTGCACAATAATTAATTTGAACAAACTCCAAAAATATGCTTTAATAACTTTTCAGATCCCAATTAGGGCCAAATAAATGGCTTCCATTTATGGCAGAACCAATCTGATTAGACTTCTTGCTTAGTGTGCTACAGGCATGCAAAATATCCACCCTGAGGGCCGTTGAGCAAACTCCAGAACTTCAGATTTATTGTACCACGATTGCATATTTATAAATTGCAAGGTTTTCCTAATTAATTTTGCATCATGCCAATGACTTTGCTTGGTAACAACTGGCTAGAGGAAGAGGAATCACAGTGTGTGTTGCAGTCAGGTGTAGTCACTGTGAGATGGGGGAGAAGGGAAAGGGGAAGTAAGGGAAACAGGGCTGACAGAAAGGTCATTCCTAATTCCCTGTCATGTCTATGAGGACCCGTCAATCAGTACAGACCACTGAGTTAAGACCCCATTCTATGAGTGAGCTTCTGACTAAGCTTACTTGTAATTGAAATGCTTTTTGTTAATGAAAACAAAACAAAACACAGCAACAATAAAACCAGTCAGTCAGTTGTGGCTCACATTGATCCTAAAGGGCAGAGTTGATCTGCTCTTTTGGGTCACTAAAACTGTAAATCTTCATGGGATCCATTAGCCTCATTGTACTCTCTCTGAGCAGCTGGCATACTTGAACCATTGACCTTACAGCTAGCAGCCCAGCACATTACCCACTGTGTCATCACAGGAGCTGTGAGTCAGACTGATCCGATGACAGTGAGTCTGCGGCAAGGCTGAAGGGGACAGGGGTCAGGCACAGGTTGAGGAGGGAGAGTGCTGAGCATCCAGAGAGCGGATACCTGCCATTGTCTCCCAGAGCACCAGGCCGGAGGTAGCCTGCTGCCCACCTCAAACAGCCAAGGGTGAGTTCACAAAGGTGCCAGACTGTGCATCTTTTAGTCTGACTTTTCATTGATTCACTTGGCCGTGGAGCCCATTCCTGTGTCAATCACCTGTGGGGCTGGGGAATGATCCCTTGTGTGTGTCTTTAACATGGCTTTCCCTAGTATAACCCTGTGAACTGCAAATTGTCGGGAGAGCTACCATTTCACCCATTTTGTGTGTGTGGGGGGGGGGTGTCATGAGCTGAGGAAGGGGCAGTAAAAATATGGTATTCCTTGAGTCTCAGTGTTTCTTTCAGCAAGAGAGGGGCTGACTGAGCCATAATAGTATATAGCAAGTCTTGGGGCAAAAATGTATAATAATTGAAAGAACATAAAAAACTGGATACAATTGAACCCCTCTAGCTGTGAATCTGCCTTCAGTTATCAGTCTGTCATATTGTGTTGCTATGATACTAGAAGCTTTGTGACTCATATTCCGAATTCCAGCAGGGACACCCAGGGTAACCTCATGGAAGCAGCAATCAAGAAACCAAACAGCTTATCATACTGGGTCAATCTGCTGTCAACATCCTCTTTAAACTACTAAAGGGCAAAACTATCACTTTGAAGATTAAGTTGTGCCTGACTTAAGCTGTGGTAACTTTAACCACCTCATATGCATGCAAACATTGAAAAATGAAGAAGGAAACCTAGAGAAAAAATGATCCATTTTAATTATGAAGTTGGCTAGAAATATTGAAAGCACTATGCACAGCCAGAAGAACACACCAATCTTTCTTGAAGGAAGTAAACCAGTCCTCCTTGGAAACAAGAATGCTAACAAATTAGTGTGGAGATCCTGTCAGGAGAGCGCTGCCCCTGGAGAAGGACTTTATACTTGATTAACTAGAAGATAGCAATGAAGAAAAAGACCGTTCACGAGGCAGACTAACAAGATGCTACAGCATCGAGTTCTGATGCAACCATTGTAAGGATAGAGTGAGATCTGCTGGTGCTTTTTTTCTGTTGTACACAGGTTTTCTGTGAGCCAAAATGAACTCGCTTAACACCTAACAGCAGCTGTCCTGACTGACGGTGGGCAGGTTTTAGTAGAGGTCTTAGAGTGAAAGAGGGTTGGAAGAAAGGCCTGGAGATCCACTCTGAAACATGGCCAGTGGAAAGGTAAGGGTAGACAATAGAGCATCATTTGATAGAATGCTGGAAAATGACTCCTACAGGCAACAAGGGTCTCAAACCTACCAACTGCCAACCAGAAGACACTCCCTGAGTGACATTTCATTGTGATAGCCTTAAGGTCATCGAAAGTTCTACCTGAATCGAGAACAACTGACATCACAAAGGTGGACCCCTTCTGACCCCTACTGCCTGTCTGGCATTCAACAACATTCTGACTGGGAAATTAGGCACCTCAAAAGATACAGAGACTGACCCATATGAATTGTAAATTGAAGATTTCATGGAGCTGCTCTTTCTATTCTCAACAGGGTTTTATGTTCTGTACCTTTGGTTAAATTAGTGACACAATTAATAGGATTCCCATTTGCCCCAGGGGGTTGATTTATAATGTTCTTTATCATAAAACAGTAATTATGCCTCATATCCAAACCAGAGGCATATAGGGACCATAGACATATGAATGGATTTGGGGCTCACATGCACTTTTAATTCTAGTTCCAATCTAAGGACAGGTAGTTCTTATGATATGAATCTATTTGACACTCACTCTGATAAAGAGATTTCTGAAGATGTGGTTGCCTTGGCAAAATGGGTGTGGTGATACCAAAGAGTGACCAGTCATCACAATAGCATCTGTGATCTAAAAGGTTTGTCCTCAAACAAGCAGCAACCTGAGAAGGCACCAATTAAATCCACATGGAAAAAGCACACTAGCCTGTGCTATCCAAGAATTGCAAATGATGTAATTAAAATTTGAAGGAGGGGAATGATATCAGAGCTTAACTTGTGAATAGTTCGCAGAAGGCTATGGATGACAGCGGAAACCCAAAGTCAACCTGTACGGTCCCTACATGGATCCCAAACACCATGGTAACTCACTGAGAATTCCCGTGGGCTTCTGAGACTGAAATTATTTTAGGGATTGGTTTTGAATTGTGGACCATGTAGCTCACAGCCCAAACACATAACTACTACACCAACAGAGCTCCTTCCAGTCAATTCAGTCAAAATCTATCAGACTGAGAACATTGAAATATTGATTATGTCAGACAAAGGTAGGTTAGCACATAATTTTTATCATTTAATCTCCTTTTTGACCCATTTTAAAGTTGTTTCAGTTTCTAACATTTGGTGCTTTCTTTTAGATTTAGATTATTTTATGTTCTGTCTAGTCACTGTTGTTAGGTTTTTAGTTTGTTTTTTTTCTTGTTTGTGTGTTGTATGCCTTTGTTCATATGAAATCTAGGATAGGTAATCTATCAGGGGATAATCCCACCGCCCCTCCTCACCCAACGGAGCTTCTGTAATATGGACTTATCCTGCTAAGTGAGCATTCAGCAACTTCCTCTGAATTAGTATACCCAGTGGTGTCACCTAGGAAGGTTCTCTTTGGTCACAGTGAATTTTTTTTTTTTTTGTAAAAGCAGTTTCATTCAAACATCATTTTTTGTGATGATCGATTTACAAGGACAGTGGGTGCAGTTGTGAAATTTTGTTTACTTAACAGAAAAAAATGCCACAGAAACTGTTGTGATGTGGAATACAGCTCACAAGATCAGAGTTTCAGGAAAAACTCAAGGGTTCAAGTCATTTTGTCATTTCAAAAAGAATGAAATGCTTATTGAAGACAAATCTCCTTTTGCACATCTTTCATATTCCTGAATGGAAGAAAATGTCAACAAAATTTGTGCACTTGTGCTTGAAGACTGAAGTCAGACCTTTGAGGAGATGGGAGCTTGGTAAAGCGAATTTTAACAGAAGATTGGGAAAGAGAAGAGTTGTTGCAAAATTTGTGCCTCTGATTGTGACTGACGAGCAAAAAGAGCATCGAGTGGAAACATGCTGAGCTTTGAAAGAAGAGCTCCAAAGCACCCCAACATTTATTTTTTTATTTTTACCAAGGTCATTACTGGTGAATGTACTATCTTTAGGACCCCAAAGCAAACATCAGTTAAGCCAGTACCACCTTTCCCCACAAAAGTTCATCAAGTGAAATCAAGATGATGCTTTTTTTTTTTTTTTGGCTTGGGGGGACAGTGCATTTGGAATTATTCCACCGGATCAGACTGTTAATCAAATTTTCTCTTTAGAGCTTCTGAAAAGATTGTGTAACAGTGTGCAACAGCAACCAAAAAAGTCTGATTTGTGGCAGATGGGGGACTGGTTTGTCATGACGACAGTGTACTTGCTCATGCAGTCACCTCAGTGCACCAATTTTGGGCAAACATATCTCTCTTGCCCCGTGCACCTACTCACCTGACCTCACTCTGTGACTTCTTTTTCTTTCTGACAATGAAGAGGCACATGAAAGGACAGAGATTTGAGGACTTAGAAGAGGTGAAGAAAAATGTGAGGGACACGATATCAGCCATCCAAACAGATGCGTATGAAATATGCTTCCAAAAAAGGAATCACGGATTTGACAAATGTTATCAAGTGCAATGGAGAGTACTTTGAAGGTAGTGAAACTGTTTTGTAAAAATGCTTATACGCATAGCTTTGAAAAAAAGTCAGGTTCATTTTTAGGGGAGTACCCCCTCATATAGTGACAGTAACTGGAGAAATGATTACCCAGGGGCACAGCAGGGGAGGAGCGAGAAACACAGACGAGGAGAACATATTCTGAAATGGATTGTGATGATGACTGCGCAACTCTCCTAGAGTGACACAACCATCAAATTGCATGATATGTGAACTGGACGCCAATCAGACTATTTTAAAAAATTGATACCACTGTTAAAAGGAAGGATTAATTTATTGTGGAGCTGTGTCTTTGCAAGGGGCTCAAGGTGAAACAGCCATTGATAAACACTCTTTGCCTTCACAGGTCACTATTCTCAATAGCACATGTCCTTCTGAGAGTTAAGTTCAATTCAGCACCCAATCCCACTGCAGGTAGGAAGCGTGGTCTTTAATTGTCGAGTTAGCTGACGCAACTGAGAAGGTTCATTGCCCTCTCTGAGACATGTTCCCAGCATTGCATTCCTCCTTTTAAATATGCTCTCCCTGAATCCAATTGTGCTTGATTAGATCGATGCTGTTCACATGCATCCGTTGTTTCCTGTGACCTCTTGGTGATTCCAGGGATGAATGCTGCTAAGTTTGCTGTCTTGGCTTGCCTGCTTATATATTTACATTCATTTTTACTATTCCGTGTGTTCTGCCCCATTTTCATCCTTAGTAGGATTCTGTTTTATTGGGAATTATTCTGATTGCCTCCAGAGAAGATGTGACATGAACATAGTTCCCGACACTAATGATAGTGGAACTGCAGAAGAGATGGCAAGGCTAGTTATGACAGAACATCTTCACGTCCAAGTCTTTCTGATCACAGCTTTTCCTTGATTCATAGTTGAGATACACCTCTGTCTTCTGTACTATTAAGATAGAACTCTCCATTTTAAGCATATAATACATGTATCTTTAAGTAATCGAGTCTATACCAGATCAAAAGAAACATTTAATTAGGTGAATATGCTACATAAAGTCTCTTTAGAGGAGAGTTAACCTGGCGGCCTGCAGGCCACTTGTGGCCCCAGAGGGCTCACGATGTTCTGAAATAAAATGAAAACAGAAAAAAGTTGTTTTGAAGAAAACAGCACTTAGGGGAGATTGGGCCATACCTAATACACAATTCACTCTTTAACTGTTGTAGGCAAGTATTCACCTGGCCCAGTGCTTTCCTGGAGGCCTGTGGGCATGTATAAATACGCTGACTCACTGGCCTCCAAGATCATTTTTTGTGGCCCACAATGCTCTGAAATAAAATAAAAACAGAAAAAGTTGTTATGGATATTGTTAAAGTTAGCATTGAATTATGTACATCTTAAAGTTATATTAATATTTCAGTCATATTTGTTACCTTTCCTTTGTTAGATTATAGATGTAAATATTCTGTTTTTGAACACTTTTGACAAAAATATCAATTTATTTCTTTAAGTATTTTATTACAAGATTTTGAATAACTGATCTCCAGAATTATTTGGTTTTAAAAGACAAATATCCAGAAATAGAAATTCTCAAAGTATATTATTGTTTAGATGAAAAATACCTGGACATTTAAAAGTGTGCTGCACAAATTTTATGCTATTTTGGGAGTATATACTTATGTGAGTAACTATTTTCATCCATGAACTTAAATAAAATGGCATACAGCTCAAGATTAACTGATCAACATCTCTCTGCCTTAATGAAGATTGTTCTCAGTCTTTGAATCCAGAAATTGGAAAACTAGTAGAAGGAAAGCACTGGCAAATTTAGAGTAAACAAAGAATAATTCTCGTTTTATAAATACATGAAATAAAATAAATGTTTAAATAAAAGCAATTATATACTGTTTTAATTATACTATCCATATTCCTGAATCCTAACTTCAAAATATAAATTTAACAAAATTTTCAAATGTGATGTGACTCCTGTGAATCTTGCCTGTTGTACCAAATGGCCCATGTTTTAATTGAGTTTGACATCCCTACTTTAGAATAATGAAAAGCAAGGGTATTGCTGTGAGGGATTAGGTTCACTTACCTCAAGCCAAGGTATTTTTTTTCAAGTCAAGGTATTTTCCATTGCCTCATTTGCATGTGAAAGTTGGGCATTGAATAAGGAAGATGGAAGTAGAATTAATGTATTTGACTTGTATTGCTGGAGACATATTGAAAACATCATGGACTACTAAAAGGTCAAATTGATCTGTCTTGGGAGAAATACAACTAACGTGGTCCTTGGAGGAAAGGATGGAAAGACTTCATGTTACATACTGTGGACATAGTATCATGAGAGACCAGTCCCTGGAGAAGGACATCATGATTTGCAATGTACAGAGACAGAGAAAAAGAGGAAAGTCCTCTGGGAGAGGGACTGGCACTATGACTGCAACCATGACCCTGGCACAGGAGCAGTTGTGTGGATGGCACCGGACTTTGCAGCCACTGGTACCTAACAACATCAGTCAGTGCAGGTACATCTCAGTTGATTGCTCTCCCCAGATGTCCAAATTGAATACCATTGGTTCTCTACCTTGACTGGTGTCTCTTATTTACAACAGCATGTGCTCACTTGTGTTTCAATAGCCCAGTTATGTCATTTTCACAAATTCTCTAATTTTCATAATGCTATTGTGTGCTTAATAACCTATACTTTGGCAGAACTGTAACTTTTAATGCTCTGGGAAATAAACAAATGTCTGTGACTTGCTTTATTGTGATACTTGCTTTATTGCAGTGGTCCAAAATATCTCTGTGGGCTGCTTGCACCTGCCTCCACCTATTATCATGGGATGTTTCCAGTGCAGGATATGGAGGATTGTATTCTTTCCTCCATATATGAGCCAGGGGAGACTCAGAACAGTTAAGTAGCATGCACAGTCAAGTTAATATCAGAAAAGACTGTCATTCTAAATGAAGATAACCGTATTTATCAATATTATCTAAGTATTTTCAGTAGTGCTGTAGGAGAAGACACAGTCCACCAAGAGACGCATGGAACCAGTCTTATCTTTGCTCCTTCTCTGAACAGTTTCTTTCCCTTTTTATGCTAAAATAGTCCCTTAATTCGTCTGTTGTTGAATTATGTGCTTTAGTCCATGTGATGTATTGGGTTACATGTTGGACTGGTTACATGTTGGTAATCTCATGGCTCAAAGACAAGGGAGAAAGATAACGCTTTCTACTCCTCTAATGTTGCAGACTCAGAAACGGACAGAACAAATCTCTGAATTAGCGGGTTACTGCAAGTAAGAATTGACTCAGAGGCAGTGAGTGAGTTTATGCCTTTGAGGAGCAGTCAAGAAATCAAATGATTTATTTCATTGGGCAAATCTACTGGAAAAGATCTCTGCATGTGTCCAAAGGCAAATACCTTGAGGATTAATATGCACCAGACCCAAGTTACAGTATTTTAAGTTGTCTCATGTACACTCAAAACCCAGAGAATGAATAAGGAAGGTAATGGGAGAGATTATGGTGTCCCAGGAAAGACTATTGAAAGCACTGTGGACTCAGAGAAACAAACGAATCTACTTTGGAAGCTGTACAGCCAGAATGATCCTTAGAAGCAAGGATGGCAGGACTTTATCTCACGTACTTTGGACATGTTATCCGGAGAGATCAAAGGATGGGAAAAGACATCATGGTTGGTCAAGTGGAGTGTCCTTGGAAAAGGCACAGGAAGAAAGGAATGGACACAGTGGCTGCAACAGGGCTTCAAATACAAAAACCACTCTCGGGATGGCTTAGGACTTGGCAGTGTTTCTTCCTGAAGGACATGGGATCTCTGAGTCAGACCCCACTGCATGACACTGAACAACAGGCCTGTCAGAGCTTAGATGTTATGTTTTGGGTTTCTTCCCCCCCCCCACCCCCACCCCCAATTCAGAGCACTGTGGATTGCAAGTGGGCTCCTGTGGATTACAAGTTGGGCTGTTGAAAACAAGTTTGGAACCACTGACCACTTGGAAACCAGGCATTGTAAGAGGGAACACTGTAGTTTTCTTATGAAGAGTTATACTCTCAGAAATGCACAGGAGCAGTTCTCTTTCCTGTCTGGTCACTATCGGTTGCAATGGACTCATCAGAGAGTTTGAATTTTATTTTGTTTTCCACCCCATCCTTGATTCCAAACCACTTGCAATCCCCTTCACTTTTCAAAACAAAGTTAAACAGACACAGCAAACTCTCCTTTGATGTTTTTATGCTGTTAAGGAGATAGAACGTCTGGTCTTGCTCCAGAGGGTCTCTGAGTTTTTGATCAGCAGGTTTTTTTGTCCTGCAGAACACCCCATGGGTTTGAATCACCAACCTTTCAGCTAATAGTCAAGTTCTTAACTCTTGTGCCACCAAAATCCCTTCAAACACTCTCTGGAAGACATAAAAGTGACATTCTCCAGATGAATGAATTTATTGAATTGTTGTTGTGAGTTCAATTCTGCATAGCCTCAGCTCTAATTAACAATATAGGAGTTACTACAATTCTCAGCGAGGTGTCTCGGCCTGAAACTGAGTGAGCAGTGCAGCCTACAAGTCTGGTCATATGCAAAGAACCCCGATCATTTTCAAAATAAAACAAACAAACAAAGCCATTGCTTCAATGTGTTTCATGCATTTGGAGCAATTCTTATTCAGGCAAGCTGGTTTTATATTCATGACAAGTCTTTTTCAATTTTAATATGTTTGCTTACATGAGATGCAGATTGTAATTTAATGGCAGACTGTTTAATTATGCCTTCATTTGTATAAATTGTAATGTTGCTGCTGAATAAATGAAATAAAAATCTCTTTAATTTCCTTCTCAATATTTAATTTAAATCAATGATAAACAGCGGCCCTGTCTGTGAAACAATGTTAATTAATATTCAGAAGTCTAGATTTGTTTTTGGATGTATGGTATGTGTGGCATATTGGCTTCATAATGAAACTGGAAATGAGAGTGATGGAGTTAAATAATGTCTACAGAGAAGGGAAAAGAAATACACCACTGTATCATCCTGTTAGATGCATTTAAAACAATAGAAAAATGTATAATGTGGGCTTCTAGTTTGAAACTCCTCATATAATTGTTACTTAATATATTGCTCTGTATTTAGCTCCAGACATATGTGGATATACACCACCTAATTATTTAACTTGCTGAAGCATCCATTTCACTTTCACTTTGATGTGGCCCATTGGAACATCCTATTAAAAAATTAATGGGACACAGAAGGGAGGGAGCACAATGATATTACTGAGAGTCTATATCCGTGGTTCTCAAGCTTCCTAATGCTGTGACCCTTTAATACAGTTCCTTGTGTTGTGGTGACAGCCAATCATAAAATTATTCTCAATGCTACTTCAAAGCTCTAATTTTGCTACTGTTAAGAATCAAATGACTCCTGTGAAAGGGTTATTTGACCTTTGAAAGGGGTCACAACCCACAAGTTGAGAACCACTGGTGTAGATTCAAGGAACTGTACTTATTGCGATGGAAGAAAGATGAAACCTTCTGCCCTTTAAAGACTTACAGCCTTGGAGGCTCACAGAGGCAATTCTACTGTGTCCTGCTGTCACTAGGGGTAGAGATCGACTTGAGGGATATGAAAACATGTTTATAATTATCAACCTACCAGGTTGTTACAAGAGAATGCTGTTTGTTGACATTTTCCCCTTCCTCACAAGTCCCCTTTTCTTCTGCTACTACATCCTTCTCCTTCCCCAAGGATGCTTCTCCTGCAAACAGGGGCCTGCAGAAGAACCATCTATAACGTTGCTGGTATTGCTGCACAAGAACCTCCCAGTGAAAGCAGCCAAGGTCTGGGGCATCTCCCAGGGCTTCTTCTGTGCTAGGCGCACTTCAGACACCCACTGGCCCTGTTGTTCCCTCTGCCAGTGCAGGCTGACTCACACTCATGATCTGTTTCAGTGGAAAGCACACACAGCCGGAGAAGCACAATCCCTACCGGAATAATTCTGTGAATAATTCAGGGCTCCACGATTCAACTGGTGCAACCATTCTCTCTCTCTTTTCCTACATTCCCTCACCACCAGGACCTCAGCTCACTTCCCCCTCAACACTTATTTGTGAAGTTCCTGATGGCTGGAGAGAGGAGCCCTGGCCATGCTGTGGGTTCGGCATTGGCTGACACCCAAGGGCAGCAGTTCAAACCAGTCACTTCTAGGAAGAAAGGCAAGGTTGTATGTTCCCATAAAGACTAGCAGTCTGGGAAACCCTATGTAGGGTTGTCATTGATTGGATAGTAGTGGGTGGCTTTCATGTAGTACCTCACATCAGGGATCTAAATATGAATCAAGCAAAGCAACATGGTAGGATTTATAGAATATATTATCTGACATAACAGGACAAAAAAGTATGCAACCATGGGGTCATCTTTTTATTTTCCTCCAATATTCTCCTATATATGCAAAAGCTGGACCACGAATAAGGCAAATAAAGAGGAGGAGTTGGTGCATTTGAATGCCGAGGTTGGAAAAGGACACCAGGTGTCCCGTGGACTGCAGAAGAAAAAGGACTAGTGCATCTGTCTCGGAAGATGTAGAGCCAGAAAGCACCTTTGAGTGGAGGAGGGAGAGATGGCCTCTCATGTATTCTTGAGACCAGTCCCTGAGAAAGGATATCCTGCTTAGTGAAGCCAAGGTCAGGAAAAAGAGAAAGACCTTCAACAACACAAATGGACATGTGTCTGCATGCATAGCCTGCAGCAGAGCGATCGTGAGGATGGCAGAAGCCTGGGTGGGCAGTGTTTCTGTTGCATCTAAGGTGGCTATGTATTGGGGCAGACCTAGAGGCACTGGCAACAAGCTACTCTCAGTATGACACCTGCCCACAGAGAAAAAAAAATCAGAATGTGAAGGGTCAGACGAGAATTATGGAGTGGGATCACTATGGTCAAGGTCTTCGCCATTTGCTACATCACCTTTTTGGGTGATATTCGCTGAGGATTGAGTCTCCACGGTGTGGCGGACAATGCTTTATGGGATGTATCTGAGCCCACTTTATCCGGGCAATGCCTGCATGACATATGAGCGGTTCATGGTAGCTAACTGGTGATTTCTGTGTTGGAATGCTCCTTTATGCTATGTGAAGCAAGGGCACAGGTGGTTGGCACGTTTGCCTACTGTTCTCTGGGTAAGGGACGCACTGTGGATCTAAAGTGGCTGTCTGTATTCAGAGACCAAACCCCGACTTGGGAGCCCTCTGACTCTCTCTCTCTCTCTCCATCCAGAACGTTGTCTCCAACAAGCACGCTGTCCTGATGGTTCTGCTGCTTTTCCCTTCTTCAATCAGGCATGACGTCGATCCAGTGACCTCACATTGCCTTCCATCACGTCCTCTCTGAATTCTCACTACTGCTTTCCTACTGCTTCTCTTCTGCTTCTTGGCATGTACCACTTCTGGTTGAGCCGATTTTGACCCTGGCGACTTGGATGTGTCATAAGTGAACTGTGCTCTGCAGGGTTGGGGTGGCTGGTCTTCCAGCAGCAGATTTCCAAGTCTTCCTACAGGGGATCCGTTGAATGAGCTTGAACTGCTGAACTTTCAGTTTGTCTCCAAGTAAGTGAACCACTTTCACCGTTCAGGAACTCCCACCTCTTGTCTTACCCTCATTCAACTTCATCTTTCAGAATGCAGCGAGCATCACTACACTCCCCAGGTTAAACTCATTACCGGCAGAAGGAAACCATATTCCAAATGGCAGCATTCATACCCCCACCCAGCCCCATGTGAATGAGTGTCTGCTGCAAGATCCTGGCAGCCTTTCCCACACCAGAGACTCTGTCTCAGAGTCAACTGGTCCATGCAGGGATGTTTACACTTGATGTCTTCAGAGTCATCCTCCCCCACTGCTACCTTCTGTGCACCTTTATGTACCCCACCCAGTGCTGACAATTATATCCCCTTCAGAAAGTTTTGGGAGGATTAAATATGATAATATACTTGGCAGACAGAAGGCACTCAACAAATACTCCTCATTGTATCTGACCTAGCCATATGTCTTGCCCGTCATTGCTGCTCATTATATTTGTAGATCAGTTGTTGAAACAATCAAGACCTCCATATCCCTTTGGATGCAATCATCATAAATTAGCTTTATAATTCTCAAAATAGCTAAATGTCAACAGCGCGTTTATTCTATTTATTCTCCTCTAATTACTCTATAACTTCCTCCTAAGTTGAGAGCACCTGCCCCCTCCCCGCCATGATTTTCTCTCTTTGGAAGGCCAGAGAGTTTGCTGAGTTTTCCAAAGTTGCTGTGTTTGCTGCTGCTTTTTGTCCTCCCACCTTTTTCCCCCTTGCCTCGCTTGTAATGTTTGAGTTACCAATGGTCTTAGAGTTCATCAAGCACATCCTTCCATTGATAAGAGGTACCCCATTCCCTGCAAGGCACATCTACGTCAACACGTCAGTGCCTCATTTTATAGGCATTTGTGTAGAGCTGCCAAAGGGTCAGGAGTTATGGATACAGGGACAAGTAGTGAGATTTTTCCAAACCTGCAGGGCCTGACCCTGGCCTGGTTGAGTACTTCATACTTGAGTACCTGTGCTTCCTTGCCTTAACCATTTAATCTACTAAGATACATCTTAAATATCAGCTGTGTCGAATGCAGCTCTGAGAAAAAAAAAAAACACTCACTGCTATGTTTCCCATTCACATTTTGGCTCCTTGATAGGAGAGAGCAGCTCGGGAGTGCGCGCATTTTCACTGATTGTGGGTCTGTCTAGTTCAGCAGTCCAGGAACGCCTTCATGGCACATGCTCCACTCGTTGTGGCTTTGTAGTTTCCCTTTCTTCAATGGTGCAGACCCCCGAGTGGAATGTTAGACTTTGAGTAGCACCATTTGTAGTACACTGCTGGTCTGTCTGCAGCTGTCCAGGCAACTGCCTCAGCCATGTCCCATAGGAGAGCTGCCTGCCTCCTAAGGGAGCACAATCTTTTGTGGGCAAAACTATTCTAGGCCCAAACATTGTGTTCTGTTCTTTCATCACCTCATGTCAGTATGGAGGAGAAAGACAGAGTTGGGGTTCTCTGCAAAGGGAAGAACACATCTGTGGTGTTTCCCTAGGCACTTAAAGAGAGTCCTACAGTCTGAAACCAGTGTCTATTTCTGTTTGCTCTTGATTTTTAAAGCAATGAGAATTTGAATATTTATCTATGTAACTTGAATTATTTATATATGTGATCTGAGTTTTGAGAATGTTTAATTAATAGCTTTGATACATATTGAAATGATACAACCTAATGATAGCAGATCTGACAAGATGTGGAATGACATCAAGAACCTCACATGTGAGGAAAGCAAAAGGTCATTAAAAGGCAGGAAGGACGAAAAAGATCAAAGTGGATGTCAGGAGACTCTGAAACTTTTTCTTCTTGAACTTAGACTAGAAAAATGATTAATTAGAAAGGCTGAGGGAGGGTGGGCGGATGAAACAGCATAGAAAATTTAAAAGGGCATTTGAAGAATACAAAGTAAATTTTTTTAAATGAAATGTGCTAATCTGGTCTTAGAAAGCCAATAAAAGAACAAGACACTTGGCATATTTCAAGCTAAACTAGCTGCAGAAAAAGTCATGTCTTGGTTTGACATATTGAAGGAGTCTGTTCAAAAGAAGATGTGAGAAGCACACAGAGTCACTGTGACAAAAAGAATTGATAGACATTCAACCTTTTCAAGAGATAGCATATGATCAAAAGTCAAAGTTGTAGAATGAAGAAGTCAAAGCTGCACAGAATATATTATTGAAAAATAAAGCCTCAGGGATTGAAAGAATATTGATAATTCAGTTGATAGAATGCCAATTAAAATGTTTAATGAAACCAATACAGTGCTAGAAGCACTCACTTCTATATGGTAAGAAAAATTGGAGAGCTACTTGGCTAATTGTCTGAAAGAGATCCATATTTTTTCCCATTTCCAAGACAGGTGATCAATAGACTGGAGGAATTATCTAACTATTTCATTAATATTTTATGTCAGTAATTTTTTTCTGAAGGTAATTCAATAATAGCTACAGTTGTTCATTAAGGGTGAGCTCGCACTTCGCTGTCAGATGGATTGTGACTGGAAACGAATAATACAAGAAAGATGTTTACTTGTGTCCCTGCAGCCTTCAGTATGGATTACAATTCAATGTAAAGAAAATCAAAATACTCACAACTGGACCATTAGACAGCATCACAGTAAAATGAGAAAAGATTGAAGTTGTAAAGGATTATATTTGGCTTGACTGCTCAGTCAATGCTCATGGAAGCAGCAGTCAAGAAATCAAGAGGTACACATCGGGCAAATCTGCTACACTTGTTTTAAAATGTTGAAGAGTAAGGATGTCACTTTGGTGGCTAACTGCATCTATCCAAAGCCAGCATATTTCTTGTTGCGTGCTATGCATATTAAAATGGGACAGTGACTAAGGGAATACTTGTAAAAAATTTCCTCATGGTTGGATCCATAATCGATGCTCATGAAAGCAGCAGTCAAGAGACCAAACAATGCCTTGCCCTGCATATACATGCTGCCAAGGCTACTGTAAAGGGTTGAAAATCAAGGAATTTACTTGGAGAACTAAGAGATGCCTTACCCAGGCCATGGGTATTTTCAATGACCTCTTTTGCATGTGAAAGTTGGACATTGAATAAAGAAGAATGGATACACGTATATTGTGGTCCTGGAGAAGTATATTGAAAATATCGTGGATTGCTAAAAAACAGACAAATGTGTCATAAAAGAAGTATAGTTGGAATGATCCTTAGAATTGGTGAGGTTCTTCTCATGTACTTTGGCCAGACTATCAGGAGTGACCCATTGCTGGAAAAGATCATGCTTGGAAAAGTGGAAGCTCAGCTGTCAATCAATGTCATCTATCTATCTATCTATCTATCTATCTATCTATCTATCATCATCTACCTATTTATTCATCTATTACTTACCAGACTTTTCTCAATTTTGCTACCTAGGAAGCAGTAACAAATTGGGCTTAGGAGTGAGAAAGTCTAGTGGAAGCAAGCTCCTGTATGTCCATAGATGTCAAACTGTACGCAACTAACATTTCCCTGAAGATCAATCTCATAGTAGGTGAAGTGGAGATAATAGTCACTACTTGTGGGTTATTGTGAGTGTTAGATGTCCAGGTTACTGGGACTAGCAGAGCCTGATAGATAGAGAGCACACAGAGAATATAAACTGTCTTTATTTCTTCTCTTCATCCTTCACTCTGACCTGAAGATAACCGTAACTGAAATATGTGTGAGTGCTTGCAGGCATGGTCCATGATCAGAAGTAGCAAATGTAGTCAACAAAGACATGTTGGGGGGTTTGAACGTACCAGGTGTTCTGCAGGAAGGAAATGAGGCAGTCTCATTCCTTAGAGAGTACAATCTTAGTAAAGCTAGGAGAGAGTCCTACTATATCTTATAAGTTAGTGTTGCCTAACTTGAATTAGACACTATGAGTTGGAATTGTCTTGATGGCAATGAATGAAGTTGGTTCTAGTTTCTTGACTACTATATGCTTGTAACTCCCAGTAACTTTGTTCCATGTCTTTCCCTATATGCATTACAAAAACCCACTACTCTGGGTTCTACAAGACTATAGAGGATTTCTAAGGCTGAAAATCATTACAGGATCAGTCAGTCTCATCTTTCTCCTGGGGGAGGAGTTGATACATCTCAACTGCTGACCTTTGAGATATAGTATATACAGTTTATACTACATACTGTATATAGTATATACTGTATATAGGATATACAGTTTATACTTTCTGTGTTAGACTGGGTCCCCTAGAGAAGCAAAAAACAGTGACTGTTGTATGTGTATGTATGTAGAATGAGATTTATATGAAGAGAAGGACTCACACTGTTGTTGCACTGGAAAAGCCAGTCTGGTTCAAGTCTGTGGGTCAGACGTAAGATGAAAGGGTCTCCTGAATCCTGTAACTGCAGGGACTGACAAGCAGGAAACAGGAAGATAAAGCAAGTTTCATTGCACTGTCCATTTGTGCTAAGAGGAGTCCACACCCTGGATGAAAGCTCCCTCCCTTATCTCAAGACTCTGATGAAATTAATTGCCTGATTAGCTGCTTCACAGAAGATTCTATCATGAATTTGACCAAATATTAATTGGGGGAGAGGCAATCCTGGCTCAAAGAAGTTGCCATACCACCTAACTTTCTCACCTTGTTTACTTCCAAAGCAAGTATTTGAGGCAACTTAAATTCAAAAAGACATGAGACTCCTATAACAGGGATATAAAATAAAAAATAATATCAGGAAACTAGAAATAAATAAGCCAAATCCCTTGGCTGTGTAGTTTCATATAGTTTCCATCTTTCTGAGCTTTAAATCTAAGTCCGAATTTTCTCAGAACTGAGGAAGAAAAGAAGAAATGATGCTGGTGCAATTCTCACTATTTGGACTCCTGTTTCTGTCTTAACCTGCCACCCCCACAGCACGAGATTATAGCACCTTGATGGAAAAACCTCAGTGGTCTTGGTCTCTGTGGTCCTCAGAAAGTTGGGCTAGTTCACTCTGAGCTTATTTAGCTCAGTCCTCTACAAACTCATATATCCATTCCAGAGAGAACCCTGCCTCCAGGCAATGAGGAAGCTATAGGCCCAAGTTCAACATTGTGGGGTCTGGAATTTGTATTGCTTAGAACTTAGACCGGCCAGCTTGCCCAGGATTCCTCCAGCTCCCTGGATAACGAATTTGCTGTTGTCTTCTTGTGCCTCAGGTCAATTGTCACTGGTCATGACCCTCATGTCATGGAATAGAACAGCTCCCCACAGAGTTTTCCTGACAGTTCACTTGTAGACGCTGAATTGGAATTTCATATTGTCTCCATGAATCATGGCGCATTCCTATTTTTGCTTCTTTCAACTCTCTAAAGTATAAAGCCAAATAGAGACCAGATACGGTTTTCAAATCCCTTCCCTAAAGATGATCTCAGCTTAGTTCTGGTGGCATTGTGGCTTTGCATTGGGTCACTAAGCACAAAGTAAGTAGTTCCATTGGCCATTCCATGGAAGAGAGAGGAGACTGTCCACTCCCATCAAGAATGACTGTCTCAGAAACTCACAGGAGTAGTTCCACGCTAACCTATACTGTCACTGTAAGTCAGAATTGACTCAATGGCCATGAGAAAATGAGAGGACCATATGTCCAGTTTCCTCTGCTTATTATTACAAGTTTCAAAACATCTGGGGGTGTGAGCAGTTGGCTTAATACAGCAACATTAAGTATTGATGTAATGAATGTCCACCACATGCTTCATTCCTCGCTTCTTTATTTGTCTGGAAATCGGCTTAGCTTAACAACCAAGATCGCAGACAGACCAGTTAAATAGATCCACTTAGGCACATCAGCTTTACTCTGCTAACTATATGCAAATATGAACAACTTCCTCGATCCTATTAACTTTTTTTGTTATTGTGTTTTAATTATTAAGTGTGGGTAACATCACAGATCTCCTATGCATGTGCTGAGAATTAACTGGGGTACCTCAAATAAAACTTTTGTGAGTGGAGCTGGTCCCTTCATGTTAAAAAGGGAGGTCATTGTTACCCAAATCCATGTGTTGATATCAAAGTTGTTGCAAATGGGTGATGTTAGAGTCGAATAGACCGGTCAGAAAAAAGAGAAAGAAAAAAAAAGATGCAGGTTCTATAGAGGCCAAGCATCAATTAGGTGCAAGTACTTTTTATGCTCAAATTCTTCCCCAAAAGAGATACACTTGAGAGTGATGCCAACTGCTAAATGTCACATAATACCAGAAAATGTGAATCAGAAGGGAAGGGGAATTATACATTTGATTGGAACTGCATTTCCTCCAATTTGCAGGGAACTATGATTAGTTTACTGCAAATGAGGCTTTAATTGGATCCACTTTGAACTGATGAGCAGATCATGGAAATGTATCTTGTATCTCACAGGTGGAATGGGTTGCTCTTGGGTGAAGAGGATAGGTTGGATTGGGATCCAGCTGTGTCTGGGCATCTTTAGGGAAGGATAATTTATTATAATCTCATTTAAGAGCAACAATTCCTCAAATTATCAAGATTTTAAAGGGTATAAAGGTTATACTTTTTCATTCCTATATTCATTTCTTTGTGTACAACATGGACTGAAATACCAATTGAATACTACAAGTGTACATAAAGTCAACCATTTCCTTCAAAACACTCAGAAGAGTTTGTGATAGATTTTGTGCCGAGTGACTGGCTAGGATTCTTAGTTCAGACCAATAAGCCCATCAGATGTGACCTAACATTATATAATCTTCATAGTGAGAGCTATTATGAGCAGCCAATCATTTGAAAGAAGATCAGCATGGAATGCAATACTCACATAAATTTCCTCCAGGGTGTGAGCTGCTTCCAACTTAAGTGGATCTTATAGAAAATCTTGTTTCATTTCATGCTGGCTCTAAATCTTGAATCTGACTCACTTGACCTCCCATTCTTTGTTCTTGAACCAACAGCCTGCCGTAATGTCTGCTGACCTGTGGAGTTGTCAGCAGCCTGTCATCTGACCTGCCCATATGAGCAGCTACAACCCTGGCCTGCTGGCCTCGGATTAACTTCCCTCTTTGGCACTTACCTGTGGTCTTCTTGTGGGTCTTTGTTTAATCAGCTACTTGGGTCAGGAGAAGGCGGCAGCCTAACATCTGATCCACAGACTTGGAGACTGCCCGGAATGGGATGTTCCCTCCTCTATAACTGTATGAGCCATGTCTTAAAATAAATGTCTCTGTATACATACACATAGGTAAGAGTCACTGGTATTGCCTCTATAGAGAACCCTGTTGAAGACAGACTATAAACCACACTAAAAAATCCATCAGAATAGCATACAATTAAATATTATGAAATATTTTTCTGAAGAGAATAATTCAGTTCAACAAAAATTAATTGAGTCTACATACCAATTGTTATAATGTATCTATGAGAGCTTAGGAATCAATAAAATAGAACATCTACCACAAGAAGTTCACAGACGAATTCAATATGTGGATAATGTGAAGAATTAACTGTGCTCTTTAAAATCTGGATGTTTTGAGGAGATTGTCACCATTATGAGATTATAACAATAGATCCTTCCTAAAGATGCTCAGGCATATCTGGATCCCAATCTAACCTCTCCTCTTCACCCAAGTAGAATGAATCCCACCTGTGAGAAATATATACATGTATTTCCATGATCTGCTTATTAGTTCAAAGTGGATCCAATCCAAGCCTCATTTTCAGGAAACTAATGAGCAGACAGATTTTGAAACAGTAGAGTAAATGATAAATCAGCACCAAGAATATAGTTGCTATAGTGTCTAATGAACATTTGGCCATACAAAGGTTGCCAGTTATACACGTGCAGTGTGTTCCCTGATAAATGCCATCAAAACTCGTAGCAACCAACTATGATACCAACTCAGAATAACCCTACAGGACAAAGGAGAACTCATCTATGAGTTCATGGACGGTACCTGCTTCCCAGAGTAGAAATCCCTTCTCTCCCCCTTAGCGTGGCTGAGGGTCTTGAACTGTCGTCCTTGTGGTTACAGGACAACCTGTAACCAATGTACCACAATGACTCCTCTTTCGTCTATAAATGATTGTTGAATATAACCCAGCTCAAACTAGTAATGCCAGTCATGTGTCCAGACACACTGCATCTGTCAAGAATATGAAGTGTTTTCTAATTTACACAAAGTTTACCTGAGCTTTTGCTCAGTGTGTTGTCTTTGTCATAAATGCTATCTAACCAGCGTCAGCTCATAGGACCCTATGTGAGTGAGACAAGTCCTGTCATCAAGTGTCCTGTAAGCATTGCTCTGCTTGAGTCATTGTGGCAACCCCTGTGGCAACACACCTCATTAAGGGTCTCTTTCTTTGGCTGAGTCTCTGCTTCACCGTGCTCCTCCAGGGACTGATCTTTCCTGATCACATGTGCAAAATATGTGAGATAAGTCTGTCCATCCCCACTTCGATGAAAGATTTACTCTTATATCTGACAATCAGTTCTATGTGCCAATACTATACTTCAAAGACATCCCTTCCCTCTGGTCTTCCTTATTCACTGTCCAGCTTTCTCCTGCAGAAGAGGTGATTAAAAATGCTGTCATTGGGCTGAGCCCCGGTGGCGTAGTGGTTGTGCGCGGGACTGCGGCCCACTGGGACAGAGGTTCAATTCCAGCAATGGGGCTGGGCCTCCTATTCCCACCACCGGAGAGCAGTGATTGCCCCCCCCCCAAAAAAAATGCTGTCATTCAGGCTAGACACCCCACAGTCTTCAAAATCTACGTGACATATTTGCTTTTTAACATTTTAAAATTTCTCATTGTACACTACCACATTTCATTTTGTTTTTAAGGAAGATAAAAAGAAGTTAAAATTAAGACACAGAAGGAAGGGGAAAGTAAATTGTTGGCAGGAAGAAAGGAATAAGCAGAAATAGAGAAGAATTCTCACCTAAGTTAATGATGAAAGGGACCTTGTTCATCATATACTATATAGGTTTGGTGAACTTTTCCTGTAAAGGGTCATACTGTAAAGACTTTGGGTTTTAAGGGCTATAAAACTTAGAAAGCAACTACTCAACTTGGTCAGTGGGCATGGGCAATGAATGCATAAATGGATGGGTATGTGTGTATTTCAATTACATTTTATGTCCAAAGTCAGATTGGGGCTGTGGTTTTTCAATCCTAAAATGATAATCTGCTCTTATGAACCTGTCGGTGCCTCTTGACCTCTTGAACAGGTAATTTTTACTTTCACATATAATACCTCAGTTCATTCTGGAGAACAACTGGGGGCAGGGGGGCTTAGCTTTGCATTTGATTCACTTTCATTTCAGCAAGTCCCCCTTGTAAGGGTGGCTGAGTTTTAAGGTTCCTCATTGCATCTGCAGGCACCTCCATGCTACTTAGCCCTATGGAACAGAGGTAACAGTCACTCAATAATAGGAGGTAGGAAGTAGAGTCTTGAAGAATTGACCAGCCTTACCTGGAGTCTCACCACACCAGGGCTGGAGCCAGAGCCGGTCTGAAATATCCTGAGTCCTAGTCTCACATTTTCCCTCCTGGCAATTGTTACTGTGGTTTGTTGCTGCTGAGTAGGTTTCAGCAAATGTGCTCGAGAACTAATGCTGCTCAGTCATTTAGTCACACAGTCACTGGTGGCATTGATCCCATGGTGGTGTCCAGCTCATTAATCTCTTTCATTGAGCCTTTCTTCCAGTTTGCCTGAGACTTTGTTTCTGGAGATTGGTCTTTCCTCATAAACTGTAAGTGATCCAAAGGTTCAGCGTCTTTTCTTCTAGGGAACCTTCTACCTGATTCTTCTAAGCCTCGTGCATTCATTCTGTGGCCTCCAAAGCATGGTCAGTGTTCTTTGTCATCAGCACTATTGGCATGCGTCCGTTTTTCTGCTCTGGCTCTCTTCCACTCTTCAGCATCCATGTACACAGGGACTCGCAAAAACTCCCTGTCTGTGAATTGCTTCCAACCCATGGCACCCCTATACAATGGAATGGAACTGCCCCTGTGGGTTTCCAAAGTTATAAATATTTACAGGAACATAAAGCTTTACCTCCCCCGCCCCCACCAGGGAGCTGCTCATAGGGTTGAACTGCTGAACTTGTGATCAGTCATCCGATGCATAATCAGCTACACTACCAGAAAAGTTCATTTTGTTCAAGTTGAAAGTCTGCCTCTGTCACTGATGGTGTGTCCATGTGAGTCACTTTCCCCAGAAAGTGCAGTTTATCAAATTTGGCTGGTTCTGATAGTACTTAAATGTGAAGAATTAAGTTAAATTTTAAAATGAGAAAACCCGTTCCCCTGAGCTGTTGGAATGAAATGACTCCTTTGAATTGGCTGAGGAGCCGGCCAAGTGCCAGCAAGTACAATGCAGTTCTAATTTGGTGAATTTTCAAGTTTTCTCGATGAGATCTCTGGGGAGAAGATAGTATGTTTCCCCTTTCTTTGCAAGCATGAACTAGGCATTTGCCACCTGAGAGGACAAGTTTAGTCACACAAGAAGAATTCATATTCGAATAGACCTAATTTCCAATATCATCCAACAGGCACAATCCATTTGTTCTGGCCACAAAAGCAGATGCCAGGAACCGAGGAGGCTGACAGAGCAGGGAACGGAGCATCGTTGAGTCATCAGGAGTGGGCACAGCTAACTGGCTGCCTCGATCCTCTCCAGTTAGCAGGAATGAGGAGGCTTGGATAAGGGAGGCAACAGGACTCACAAACCAAAGAGAGAATAGGAAATGTGGCCCTCGGCACTGCATTTTTACCACAGAAACTCACATAGAAACACCAGGAGCCCAGGTAGCATAATAGCCTCATAGTGAAGTGATGCAGTTTGGATCAGGAGGCTTCAAAATGAAACTTTCAGGAAGGTCCTCTGCAGAGGGGGTAGTCAAAGAGAATCACATAGGTCAGCAGCTGTCAACCCATGCACCGCAGCCCTTTCACAGGGGTTGCCTCAGTTAGAACAATAGCACAGATACAGTGATGAAGTAGCAATGAAAATAATTTGATGGTCGGGGCGTCACCACCTACATGAAGAACTTTATGAAAGGGCCGTGGCATTAGGATAGTTGTGAACCACTAGCATGGGTGAATCTGGCCAGCGTCATCTCCTGAAGGTCACGAAACCCCTTCTAGGCTGCTTTCTCAGGAGCTCGTGTCGAGACAAGAGCAGGGTTCAAGTGCGTTTTACAGAGTTATGAAGGACATGCCACAGGCAGAGAAGAAAAGGAAGGCCCTGGCGGAGGTGGATGGACACAGTGGCTGAAAACAATGCAGCCTAGGAAGGATTGTGAGGGTGGCACGGGGTTGAGCCATGTTTCCTTCTGTTGCGCTCTGTGTCAGAACACACTCCACGAGCAGCAGCAGCAGCACCACCAACACAGACCCCAAAGTTTAGCTTTCATTCCCACCTTGGGGGTTCTACCTTCTATAACTGGCTGCTCAGAGATAACCCCCTCAGTGAGTTCAACACCTGAGATAAATGGTCTCCTCAGAGCTCCTCCGAGACTCCTAGTTGACCCGGAGGTAAGCCTGTTCCTTACAGGCTCAGTGTTCAACTGGACAGGAAAGGCCAAATGCCCAAGGTGGATCACTCCAATTCAGTGATGTCCAGAATTCTGGATTCCTGGAGAATTTTCAAAGTTTCTCAAGACCTAACTCTTTCTCCTTTTTAAATTGTGGCTTAAATATACACAGCAGAACCTATGGCATCTTAGCCATAGGTAACTCAGTCACTGTGTTCAGTGTTTTCAAGTCATACAACCTTTTCTCCTACCTTTTTCCAAATGATTCCATCACCATTACCATAGTGTCATTGACCCGTTGGTGAAATTTCACCCTTTTCCCCTTGAATCTCCCCCTAGTAGGCAATACCCCCTGGCTTCCACATATTTCTGTATGCAATATATGTGAGATCATATCATAGTTGTCCTCTATCAATTTGTTATTTCACTCAGCATAATAGTTTTCCAAGTTCATTCTTATTTTGACTTCCATGAGAACTGCCTTACTCATCTGTCATGGTTGGACACTATTTCATTCAAAAAGTTCGTTGGAAAATTCTATGATATTTTGTTTCCATTTTCCTTTCATTTGTGTGTGCCATATGTTGTTTATCCCTACTTCTGCAGATGGACTTCTTGGTTGTCAGTATCTCCTGGCTCTGAGTAAAGTGATGCCATGACATCGATGTGTCGTTTTCTGTTTATGGTCCTGAATTCACTTCTGGGCATGGCCCCTAGTCCTGAGGGTGCAGCATCAAATGGCAGGTCCATGTTCAACCTTTGTAGGAAGTGCTCAAGTTTTTCCCATAAGGACTTGTTCACTACAGCCTAACTCTTGATTCCATTTGATTCCACTCCACTCCGTTTCATCTATAAATGCAACAAGAGTCTGGACTAGACAAGATGGAGAAGCCGGGTCATCAGCAGTCCTAGATTTAATC
Source organism: Nesogale talazaci (assembly GCA_004026705.1). Taxonomy (NCBI): domain Eukaryota; kingdom Metazoa; phylum Chordata; class Mammalia; order Afrosoricida; family Tenrecidae; genus Nesogale; species Nesogale talazaci. The sequence continues at coordinate 71,256 of PVJH01006886.1, forward strand.
TCAACATTGCCACACACACTCAGACTATGTGACCATAAGCCACTTGTCATATCTTATCCCATTGGAATGGTTTCATCTGTAAAATGACCCCTGGAATATAGGATTAGAATTTTAGCAGGTGAAGTGTGCCATGATGATGGATGCGCAGCGAACAGCCATACATGCTCATTCCACTCTCAAAGTCATGAGTGGTGAAGGCACTGCCTTCAGAGTCAGAGACAGAAAGTGTCGCTGAGGGTCTATTGAGGATAAATCTGAAAGAGCAATAAGGAAAGTTCTTGGATCCACTTGGGGCCAGCTGGGAAAGCTTTCCTTAAAAGGTAGCATCAGAACAGGTCAAGCAAGGTATGAATAATGAAGGACCATATTGAGAAGTTCTCCAGGTACAGAACATAGTCTAATTCATGTGTTTCTGGGTGATTGAAGAAGAACACAGGAAGAGGAGAGAGCGAAGAAGGCGGGTGTTGACAGTAAGGGAAGGCAGATTCTGGAGAGCATCAAATGCCAGTGCTAGACAGATAGGTTTGCTTTATGACCTGCCCGATGGGAAAGCCCTAAAAGTCTTTGATCTGGCCAATAAAGGTTGGACTGGAGAGGCTGCAGACAAAGATCACTTTGGACAGAAACCACAGTCGTCGCATACATGCTGACTGTCCTTCTAGTCCCTAGAGATGGACACCATGCTAGGTCAAGGAGAAGGTTCATGTAAAGAGGGGAAGATTCTGAACCAGAGGCTTGGACACGGTGCCTGCAAAAATGGACTCCCACATAACCAGGGTGTGCATGTCACAGGACAGGTGACATTCCATTTTGTTGTTCATAGGGTCACTGTGAGTCAAAACCCAGTGGAAACACCGAGGAGCTCTGACAATCACAATACCAGGGGAGAGTCATTCCCTAGTCATTTCTCTGAGGTAAGATCTATGAAACCATGCCATCTCGTTGAAACTTTGCTGCAGTCATGACACCTCTTAATGCCACAGAATAGAACATTTCTCTTATCTAGTACCTGGATGGCCTCCTGCAGGGCCATTGAATGGGTCCCAGGATCCCAGCTTCCACCTAAATTCTTCCTAAATTTCAGGAAGTCTGGGTTTTTTCCAGGCCATAGATAGGATGTGCCTTACGTAGGTAAAATAAGACCATTTTCAGTAGCGATGGCCTTATGAAGATAGCAGGTGTGTAAACAGTGACACGAGAGTGTATCGTTCATTGAGATTCAGAGACAAGGAACTTTTGTTCTGAGGTCTGAAAGACACTCAGGATGGGGGCAGCCTATGGAGAGATGGTAGTAGAGCAATCCAGGCAGAAGGTGAAGAAGGTATTAGGTCCCAGGGAACCGTGAGTGATGGAGAGGCTGAATGAATCCTCCTATGCTAGAGAGAATAGGAAAGAGGAGCTGAGACAGGGGTGGGTAGCAGGCAGAACTTCAGGGCCATTCCAGGGAATGGCAAGGAGTTTGGGTGATGAAGTGCTGAGGCTGGTTTTTTAAAACATAGATTGCAATTATTTGTGTTTCCAGGCTCATCCTGACAGCGACAGAGACTGGACTGTACAGGGACAAATGTGGAGTTTGATTATAGGTGATGGTACCTTGGATCAAGTGTTAACAGTGATCTTGAAGGAAAATGGACATTCGGGGTATGTTCTGGGATAGAGACCGAGGGGTGTGTGGGCTTGAAGATACATAGAGGGTGGTTGGGTTGTTGGTAGACAAGAGCAATCAAGGAAGACATCCAAGATTAGGTGATGATGTTTGTCTACAGATTATAGTGCTGCCTGGGCATCTTCAATGCTGTAGTCAGAAGTTCTCAACCTTCTGCACTCCTTTAATACAGTTTCTCATGTTGTGGAAAACCCCCCTGCCATAAAATTATTTTTGTTGCTTCTTCATAACTGTAATTTTGCTACTATTATGAATTGGCAGTCCTTGCGAAAGGGTCATTGGACCTCCAAAGGAGTCACAGCCCACAGGTTGAGATCCGCTGCTGTAGGAAATTTTACATTTATTGGTGCTCCAGACGCACTCCTTCTTTCAATAGGGTCCTCAGGATATAAACAAAATGCTTCAGCGGCAGTCTTCAATGTGATCTATCAATCACTCTGTGTGAAGGAAGTTAAGAAACTTGAGTGCCAAAGAGGGCTAATTGTCTTCCTAGGCTTCATGATCCATAAGAGGAAGCATCAGGGGCTTCAAGGAAGCCTCTCTTACTGGAAGGAGTGTTAACATTTTTACAACACAAAGACAGCCTATTAACTAGTCCAGTGTTTTCCAAAGTGGGAGTGCTAGGGGGCTACAAAAGCATATACCTACCTTTCATCCTGGGTTATGCTATGACATATATTACAGCATACACAAAATCATTGTTGTGGGGGTGGTAATTATTTTTCTGATAAAGGGGCAGTAGGCCACATACATGAGGCACCCATTTAACAAGACACTTCAGGGAAATTGGGGTACAGTACTTACAATGTATCCTATCCAAAAATAAGCACAAGAGTGAGAGAAACTCTGTTGATTACATACTTTGATAAGAGCATTACATACTCTGTTGATAAGCAATACTTTTCTTTTTAAAAATCTTTTTATTTGGGGCTGTTATAGCTCTTATAAAAGTCCATCCATCAATTTACTGTCACTTATTTTTCAGTAACATTCCAGTTTCTTTATTTCATCTGTAGTACAGGGCTCCTGAGTTGAAGGGTTCCTGTGAGAACTCTGAGCATTCAGACAAACTGGCCAGCACTGTATCGGGAAGTTACTGTATCTCTCCCTGCTTCTGTTTTCTAGAAGCCAATAAAACAAGAAGATTTGTAGTTTAGTAGTATTATGTCCGCTTATATAGCTGAAGTCAGCAGAGTTAAGCATCTTACCTCAATTAATATGATGGATGACTCCCTGCAATGGTAATAATAATAATGTTAATGATAATGGTTATAAAACTCAAATAAAAGATTTAATCAGAGGAGGCATATTTCCCTATGGAATTATGAATATTTCTCTTGGCTGAGACTCAACATTTCTTTGAAAGTCAATCTACCAGAAGTATAATAATAATAATAATAATAATAATAGTAATAGCGATTAGGCTTGTTTATGCACCTCGACTTCTGCAAACTCTACATTTATTTCATTTTTCTTTTGCTAGCAAACTTTGTGAATTAGGTGACATTATTCTCCTGGGTTTGCACATGAAATAACTGTGCACAGAGAGGTTAGGGGAGGTGTTTGACACCACCAGAAAGATGCCCCCAATCTTCTATTCAGGCAAGGGGCATAGGACCCCAGACACTGTATTGCCAAGAGGAGAGCATAGATCTCCTGGCAGCGAGAGACTAGCTTTGTGTAAGCTATTAGTCTGTGGTTTCAAGTTCTAAACCTTTTAAGTGCCTCCTATGGTCTTAATGAAGAAAGTCCCTCTAGCTTATCTTTTCTTGGTGGATAAATCCCAGGCACTGAAGTGTCTACTTAGGAGAATGTTAATAAAGCAATATAATCTGGCCTCTTATCCTTTATGGTGGTGCAAACTTATGCAAACTTCAAGGTCAGTCACTCAGACCTACCAGTTGCATTGTGGGTAATGAGGTTGCTCTTATCTCGTATATAAATGGACAGCCTCAGAAACCTTGGGGAGCAAGTATACTCTGCCCTATTGGCTTGCTAAGAGTCAGAATAGGCTTCGAAGCAGTGCGTCTCTGTTTGGGGTTTGCCGTCTATGTGTTTGCCCTGCTATGAGGAGAGGCCAATCCCTGGAGAAAGACACACTGCGTGGTCAAGTGGTCACTGTTGTTAGGTGCGATCAAGGTGCTTCTAACCCATTATGACCCCATGCACAGCAGACTGAAACCCTGCGGGGGGCCTGCGCCATCCTCCCAAGCGTTCCTATGCTCCAGGGAGGAAGGGTAGTGATAACAAAGAGGGGGGCCCTCAACAAGATGCTTTCATACAGCGACGGCAATGTGGGTTCCAGTAGAAGAACAGGTGGGGGATGCACAGGACCGGGCGGTGTTTCCTTTCGTGTGGGGCGTGATCTTTGCATGTTAGAGGTGATTCAGTGTCACCTACAGATAACAACAACTAGCCGAAAGCGCAGGGTTGGAGCCCGACAACGGCTGTAGGAAAAAGCCCAGCAAATACAAAGCTTGACTGAGCTCACAGACAAGAAAATCCCATGGAGGACTTCTCAGACACACGTGGGATTGCCAGGAATCAGAAGGGACTCCACTGCAAGTCAGAAACAAAATCAAACAAAACCAAAACCCTCCCCCTGAGCAAAGCCAGGCCTTCACACTCTCCGTAGCACACTAAGTAATGGATACACGAAAGGATTTTCTAATCACCCAAATGTGGTCGTTGTGACACCTCAAATATCTCATTTTTTCTTTCTTTTCTCTCTAATTAAGATTATCTGAGGAATAAAAATAGGGAACCAATTAGCGGCTTGACATCGTGGTAGGACATGTTTCACGTGAAGATAGAGGCTGCGCTCCCAGGCTGTGGCATAGAATGCTCGCCTCATTTGTTTATCAGGCACTCAACAAGCCGTTGGGAGTTGCAGGCTGTCGGCCGTAGGGTCCAACATCTTGGCGCGGCTCCTCTTTGGCAGAGTGCCCCATGTAAGAATGTCTTGGAGACTGCATGCTAACCGCAGCCATGCAGTGATTTATAAACATGATGCGTATTTCCCCAGGTCCAAGCCACGTCCCACTGTGATTCTTTTCCTTCTTTCTTTTTTAGGTTTTAAGGAGTGGGTTTATTATCATCATTGAGCATACATTCTATGCCAGTTTATATACTAAAGAATTTTGTGTACGCTCACACTGACCCCTTACAAGAGTCATAAATAGAATTATACTATAATGAAATAAGTGCGCTTGCCATTGAAGAATATTAAACAATTGTTTGCAACAGCTCTCACCCACGTGGAAAAGCCAGAGATAGTTCATCTCCATTTGGAGAAATGATGATGTGACTATTTCTTACAAAACCAGTTCTTCCATAACAAGATGCTGGCCCAGGAGTTTAGATGCCGCTCACCACGTGGCAGCTGGTGTATCCTGCTGCACCGTGGAGTTTTCCAACGTCATGCGTCTCTTCTGCCACCACTTGGGCACCTCGTTTTCTCAGACAATTTCCACTTAATGTCATTGTTGTTGTTGTTGTTGCCCCCTGCTGGTTGGCTCCTCACTGCTGGCAGCCCCAGGGATGGCAGAAGGACATGCCTCTTGCCCTTTCCTGATGGTTGCAAATGTGATGCTTCTTCTCCTATTCACTGATTGCCAGAACTAGATCACCTGGCCCTTTCTTTCTTGGATGATACTAGTAAGACCCCGGTGCTGAGGCTCACTCATGGCAACCCCATGCACGTTGAGGTAGAATTTGAAAGGCCTTCGACAGCTCAGTTTTTCAAAGACATAGATAGCCAGGCCTCCCTTCAGAGGTACTGCTGGGTGAATTTGAACTTTCAAACTTTAGGTTAGCAGTCTTAGGGTGCTACCATTCCTTGACGTCTCTCTGTGGCTGCCTGGTGAGAATTTTTGGCAGCTGACTGATCCTTGACGGCCCACATTTAGCTGTCTTTCGCGTAGTTTCCCAAATGGTGTCTGAAGTTGAAATGAGCTGAAAGCAAGTTATGCTGGCTTGAGTTTTCACAGTTTCCCCAGCTTTCATCTGATGGAGAAGAGCTTCTTACAGGAGCCTCAACTCTCTGCTGCCTGATGGCCTGTGATCACTGCCATTAAGCAATTGTCCCTTCTGTGAAACCAGGGCTTGATCATCAGGTGTCCCATACCCCCACCCCCAACCCCATCTTCAAATGGAACCAATGGTTTTGAAGTCACTCAGTTCTGCATCTGAAGGCAGAAGTTCTAATATGTTTGGTCAAGGAGGCAACGGGCACTTCTTTTGATCTTGAGACGGCAAAGTGCAAAATCAGGCTTGAACTCTGTGGCAGTCATGTGCTTATGTTAATTTCATGATTGAGAGGTAGGGGTGGGGTCTAGCCTGTTAATCTGGAGATAGCCATTGAGTAGCCAATGAGGCCTCCATGTGGGCATAGGTTTCTCCTGAGACGTCTAGGAAATCTTGTGATATTTCCCTCATGAAGATGAGAAGCTATCTTCCCCAGTTGTTGGGAGTTAGTCTCAGAGATGATGAATCATGGACAAGACCAGATGGCAGTGTCTGAGAAACTGAATGAGCTGGAGGAGAAGCCACACGGCTTTGCCCTGATGGAGCCAGACTCTGAAGCTGGAGAGGCCACGTGGGGACCCCTGCCAGCAATGAGTTGCTTCTGCCTCCACTGGATGCTGTTGATGGCCCCTGAGCCCTGGAAGTGAGGAGCCATGGGGAGACTCCTGCCAGCACTGGGATTCTGCACCCACTGACCCGTGACTTCATGAGTCAGAAGGAGACATTATAGACTGGTATCGGGCATATGGGCTAATATTGGACTTATGACTGAACTGGACTGGTTTGGGATGCTTTCTCAGTGTTCCATTCCTTTTGTATATAAACCATTCCCTTATATCCATATGCATGTCTATGATTTTGTTTCTCTAGTCTACCCGGACTAGCATAGACTCCATGCACTGAAATCCCTCTGCAAGGAAAATTGTTCTGGGGCTCTTTACCTCAACAGAGATGGAGCTCCTGGCCATGACAGGTTTAGTTGTTAGTCTGTGTTTATTTTGTTTTATTTTTTATGAAAGAACAAATTGTACAGACAGCCACCACACTCATCTCTACCCTTTCACACTGTTGTTTTCAAAGCAGGATAAGAGTTACAAAATGCCAAAGAAAAAGAAAGGCTAGCAGGAAGAATGGAAATGTTTCAGAATTTAAATGGGCTGGATGGGATCAGTTGCAGTTAGTCTTATATTGGAGGGATGGCTGAAAAGTGGGGAGGTCAACTTTCCTTTAATCTTTATGAGATGTGCCTGTGTATTGAGTGTATGTATCATACATGTGAAAGAGATAGAAAAAGCACAAGAAGAGGTGGGGAAGTGTAAAGAGAAAAGAGAAGATGGGGAAAAGGAAAAGAGGTGAGGAGGGGGATAGGAGGTGAGGAATTGGAATTCAATGGGACCAGTGGGAGCTGACAATCGGATGCGGTAACTCTGGTAGGAGTTGGTAGTGGTGGGTGATGTCAGTGGTAGGAGAAGGCCATGTGAGAGGCACATGTCTCCTCCTGGGTACAGAAGCTTGACCTTACATTCTGAAGCCGCCTACCTCCTGACATTTCAAAGTTATGTGTCTATGCCAAGTTGACCTCTTTGATTTTGTTAGCTTTTTAATGGAGATGGATGTTTTTTACAAGTTTTCTTTGTCTTAATGAATGATTGCAAATGTCAAGTGACTGTGGGGCTGCAAGACTGTTTCAGGAACTCGCATGACATATCTGAGAAATAACAAAGAGGATGAAATTTTTGTGGCTCATCCCTACCCCTGTCTGATGACCAGCTCAATCTTGACCCAGGCTGAGTTTCTCATCTCTAGTCATGCTCTTCAATTTACTGTGTGTGTTTGAGTGTGTGAGTGAGTGTGTTTTAGTGTATATATGAGTGTGTGTGTGAGTGTGTGTGTATGTGTGTGAGTGAGTGAAGGGGGGAGAGGCTCACAAAGCAGAACAGCAGGGGGTTTCACTTTTACTCCCCCAACAAGGCCTTGAGGAATCATCCCACTTTGTTAGCCAGGGTTTCATTTAAAAAGTAAAAAGAAAATTAAGGTCCAAATGCTATTGCTCATCTCACATAGATGGACTCTTGGTGTCTCAGTGGGCTAAACAATTCGAATCCACCAGGCACACCACAGGAGAAAGAGCTGGCAGTGGTCTTCTGTGGAGGTGGCCGCTCTGGAGAGCCTGGGGAATGCTTCTACAGGAACACGGATCATCAAAATCCATTTTCACAAGGGCAGCTGATTTTGTTTTCACTCATATCTTTTTTGGGGGGAGGGTATCACTGCCCTCTGGTAGTGGGAGTTGGAGGCCCAGCCTTTGCTCCTGTGGAGCCGCTGTTGGAATTGAACCTCCATCCCAGTGGGCTGCAGTCCCATGCACAACCACTACACCACCGGGACTCAGCCCCATTTTCACTCATATTTTACACAATCTCAGACAGGGAGGACAAACAATTTCCATAGTCACATTTCAAAAGCAAGCCATATTACAAAGAAGGATTTCTAAAAATAAATGATGTTGATCTGTCAAGGGCTTTTGTTTTTCTCCATTCCTTCCCTTGTCTTCTTTTATTTTCTTTTGGGCAGTTACTGACCATGTGGTTTTGTCTTAATCATCTAGTACTGCTCGAATGGAACCACCACGATGAATTGGTTGAACAAAATAAGTTTGTTATCTCATAGTTTAGAAGTCTAGGAGTTCAAAAGAGGGGGAGTCATCTCCAGGGAATGACTTTCTTCCTCTGTTGGCTTCATGGGTACATTCTTGATTCCTTTCAATATCTGTAGGCCCAGCATTCCTCTGCGATGTCTGAAAGTCTTGGCATCAGTCTTCCTCTGGTTCCTGGAGGGTCTTCTTCCTGAAACACTGGTTCCAAAGAAGGTGCTCCACCCCTAGCTCCTCTTTTGTAGTGGTATTCCTATCCCTATCTCTCTGCTCACTTACCGCTTGTACGGTAAAAGATGATCAGAACCATAAAGGTCCTTTATAATAGACCACAGCTTTGACCTGATTACAGGTGTTGTGCTCCACCTAAAACTCCTTCATTAGATCAGGACTGTAACTCCAAGGGTATTGCTTGCATCCAGACCTTAGGCCCTTTATTACTGACGCAGAGAAGCTGCATGATATGGACAAGAAGGTGGCACCAGGGTTGGAGGAAGCCTTTCATAGGCAGAAGGCACAACCTTGCTTGCTGAAAGTTAGAAGGACTTAAAACACTTGCTGATGATGAGGAAGGTTTGGCACCTTCATTGTGGATTGCAGCGCACTGTCAAGAAGACCCAGCGTCTTATACCTGAGCCAGTAGGTAACATCAGGTGGAAGTTGTCAAAAATTCTGTCTTGCTTGGATCCATAATCCGTGTTCATGGAAGCAGCAGTCAAAAGGTCAAAAGGTGTGTTTCACTGGGAAAATAGGAGGTGCTTCCATCTCTTTAATGCTTTTCCAGGAAAGTGTGCACTCTTCAATCTGACACCCTGTTGACATGGCAATCTTGAAATCTTCTAAGGAGGACACAACTCATGATCCTTTTAATTTTCTTTGAGTTCAGAATAGAAAGAAGCATGAGGATGAATGATCAGAGCTTTGGGGGTGGATGGAGGTATGTTTCTCAAGGAAAATCTCATGGGACAGTCTTCCTACCCTTGAAGAATGAGTAGGTACAGTATCACAACAGAAAATTCTATGGGCATCACTTGCTTGGCCTTTTTTTGAAGCTAGTCAGTTTTCAATTTCTTAAAATTTTTCATAATCAATCTATGGAATTGTTCTATGTCCTTCAAGGACATCTACTAATGTGGCCTTTTTTGAAAAGCCGGGGAGTGGGGGTTGGGGAAACGACACAGTCATCATAACCTTCTGAACTGATATCTTTGCCTTGGATTTAATTGGCCCCACAGATCCCCCTGGAAGACATGGTTTTCATCCTTGCTTTTGAGTTATGATCACACACGCTGGTGTGCTTCTTCCATGTGTGTACTTTTGATACTCATTAAGGTGAAAGCTCAGCTAGGCAGAGGCATTCATGTAAAATGAAAATTGCAGAACTATTTGAAATGTCAACTTTGGCAGTTATTACACCCAGGAGAATTCTATGGTAGGTTTGGCTTCTGTTTGGGGCAATCTGGTGTAAGCAGATCACCCCATGGTTTCCCTGCAGGGGTGCTGGATGGGTTACAGATATCAATCTTTTGGTTGGTAACCAAACAGGCTCCTATATTCAGAGGGAATGATCTGCAAGAGAGAGAAACTGGTCTCTGTTTTTAGGGTGGCCAGAAAAACTTGAAACATGATTCAGGCTATGTCATGCTCCTTCAAAAATCTGCAATAGCTCCCAATGCTTTTTGTATGGCACACCAGTAGATCCCTATTCCATTTGGAACGGTACCAAATTCCAGATCAGGGATCCTCAAACTTTTTAAATCAGGGGGCCAGTTCACTATCCCTCAGACCATTGGAGGGCCGGACTACAGTTTAAAAAAACAAACAACTATGAACAAATTCACTGTGGGTCCAGGATGAGTTGGCTGCTAAGCAGGACAGGCAGTGGCAGTAAAAACATGAGGTGGGCTGGATAAATGTCTGAGGACATTTTGAGGACCCCTGTTCTAGATCCTGTCTGTGAAATTGTGGCTTGCCTTGACTGGCCTCCTTTTCCCTGAGGCTGCTGCTGCTTCCTGGTCGTTAACATGCCTGTACCTTGAAAAAGTGCAAAGAATATCTTTTAAGATCTATCTTTGTGGGAGAAAAGTGACAACAGCCACACGAAGGATTGGGATTAAATCCCCACCTTTGGGTGGGAGCCCTACTGGCATATGGTGTACATGTTGGGCTGCTAACTACAAGGTTAGAAGTTCATCTTGTTTATTCTACCTATCTTATCTAGATAGACATGCAGAGACAATAATAAGGACAAAACAAGCTAGAGCAAAACAAAACAACAAAATAATCCCAAGAAGAAAACAATGGGATCATCACAGACGAGGAGGAGGTGGGGGAAGGGAAGAGAGGTGCCAATAAACCCAGGGACAAGGGAACAAGTGATCTAAAAATCAATGCCGAGGAGGACATAGGATGCCTGCTGGGGCTTGATTAAGGGCAATATAGTCATCAGGAATTATGAAAACCTGAAGGACATGATAGTGGAGCAAGAGGAAAATAAAGGAACTAGAGGAAAGAACTAGGAGACAAAGGGCAATGATAGAGGTCTAAATACAGGCATGTAAATATGTAAATATTTTTATAGATGATAGGGAAATCTATCTATGTACATATATTTATTTGTTTAGTATTAAGGCAGCAAATGGATATTAGTATTTCCCCACTTGAGTACTTCCCCAATGCAAGAACACTTTGCTCTAATAACCTAGCATTCTGTGATGCTAATCTTCTCTGGCATGAGTGCTGAACACAAAGTGGTTGCATAAGCAAATGTGGTGAAGAAAGCTGATGGTGCCCAGCTATTAAAATATATAGTGTTTTGAGGGTTTTTTTTTTGTGTGTGTGTGTGTGGGCATCACTGCCTCTGGTGGTCGTGGGCACTGCCAAGTGCTGTTCCTGAGAGCTGCCGCTGGATTTGAACTGCCAAGCCCATGGGCCGCAGTCCCGCACTCAACCACTTACGCCACTGCGGCTTAGGCCGTGTTTGGAGTTTTAAAGGCTTGGAGATAAATAAGTGGCCTTTAGCTGAGAAATAACAAAGCCCAAATGAAAGAAACCCACCAGTCTGTGTGATCATGAGGCGTCAATGGGATCAGGTGTAAGGCATTAAAGAGCTAGAAGAAAAAAATCATGTCGATGAGAATGAGGGGGAGGGTGGAGTGGAGATCCAACATCCATCTGTAGTCAATTGGGGACATCCCCTTTCAGAAAGACACAAGGAAGGGTAAACTATAGCATCAACGAAACACACAGCTGTCCTCTAGTCCTTTAATGCTTCCTTCTTCACTATCATGACCCCAGTTTCACCTTACAAATCTGACATTACCTAGACCAGAGTATGCACATTGATACTGATAAGCGCTCCAAACATAGGGTTTCCAGGACAGATAAACCCCTCAGGACCAATGAGAGAGAGAGAGAGAGAGAGAGAGCATGAAAACTGATCACTATGTTCTACATATAACTCCCTCCCAAGGGGACGGACAACAGAGGAATTGGGCAAAAGCAGACAGTGGTCAGTGTAAGACATGGCAAATAATAATAATTTATAAATTATTAAGGGTTCATGAGGGAGAAAGGGGGTGGTGAGGAGCTGATACCAAGGTCTCAAGTAGAAATAGAATGTTGTGAAAATGATGATGGCAACATGTGTACAAATGTGCATGACACAATACATGTGTGTATGAACTGTGATAAGAACTTTAAGAGCCCCCAATAAAATGATATTTTTTAAAGTTCAGTTGTTCAAAGCCACCAGTCACTTTGCAGAAGAAAGAAGAGGGTCTCTAATCTCTTAAAGAGTTCCTATCTTGGAAACTCACAAGGGCAGTTCTACTCTGTTTTATACATGAGCCAGCATGGACAAGATGGCATTGAGGAGGAGGATTTTTCAGGGTCAATGAGGAAGGAGCAATTCAGGCAAGCAGGGTGATTATGGTTGAACAATTTGAAGAATGTAATCCAGGCCACTGAATTGTACTTATAGAAACCTCGAATTGGTGTAGTTTGCAAAAGCCGGAGAGCACTTGAAAATAAACCCCAGTTGTCCCTGTCAAGTATCTTGGATAAATTTGAAAGCTCACACAGTCCAGTTCACCAGTAAAGTGCCGTTGCTTATTGGTAGCAGAAGGTTAGGAAGGATAATATGGAGATATGTAAGAGGTGATAGGTTTATTCTATCTCGGATAATCTGGGAACAGTTTTAGGGAGATAGTTACCTCACAATTGAGAGTGTAGAATGAAGGTGAGTTTCCTGGTCAGGTGCTAAATTGGTTTGGGGCACGTCTATAGCATTGAACAATAGGTGTGTCATTTTAGATATGACAGAGAGGTTGGATCACTTGGAGAGGGGAAAATAGATCATTGTGTCTGAAGCATTTGTGACCAAAAGGTCCCCCATTAGATGCCAATTCCTTTGAGTCTAAAATCCCTAGGTCAATCTGGAGAAGAAAGTAGCAGGAACAGAGGTGCAGGCTCTTAGGAGGGGAAGAAAGAAAGGTGGGATGGCGAGAGAAACTGTGAGCGGGAGAACAGACACAGGTGTTACATCAGGTCAGGCAGAGTTTATCCAGGACGAAGCTTTCCATATCCATCCTTGCTGTGATGGCTTTCTCAAAACCAAATCAGAACTCATAGTGTTAGAAGCAACAGACCAAGTGGTGTCTGCAAACTTAGTTCTACACCTGCCTTTTACCAATGATACAAAACCAAGTTGGCTGCTGTCAAGTTGACTTTGACTCATGACTGTGAATCAAAGAAGAACACTAGTTTATTTTTCAACAGGAGCTGGCCAGAGCTTTCTTCTGAGACCCCTCTGGGTGGACTTAAACCTCAAACCTTTCAGTTAGCAGCTGCGAACCATCTATCTCACCCAGGGACTCCTGTTTCATATTCTTGAAACAAAATTAAAGCGAATGCCATCAAGTCAAGCCACTGACGTTATAGTGAGCAGTCTCTCATGCATACCCAACAACACTCTGGGGGTGTCTTCTACTTCTTATTACCAAGCCACTGAGATCAAGTGGACTTTTACTCATAGCAATCCTGTAAGGCCCAGGGAGTAGAACTACACCTTGGAACTTCAAGGCTGTAACTATTTTCTTGAGCACAAAGCCTGATCTTTCTCCTGCAGAGCCACTAGCATTTTTGAAATGCAGACCTTGTGGTTAGCAGTCTAGCACAACCCAAGGCACTGCCAGGACTCTTTTCTCTTTCTTGTTTGGGGCCTTGGAATTTTACTCATAATTATGGTCCCTCTACCCTTGAGGAGGGCTGTCTCGACTTGTTAGTTTTCACACCAACAAATTTCCACAAATTCAAGGAAATATTTATTTTTTCAGCCTTACATCTGCATAAGAATTTGTACATATTTTGTTTCTTCCAATCACTTCCTATTAGTTTTTTCGGCAAGAGGGAAAAGACAAATAGTGATGAGAAGTGAAAGTTTACAGCTAAACCGAAGGGAACTACCACCTTTGTGTCAAGAGTTTCTAATCCCGATTCTGGCTTTCAGTGTGGGATTTTTGGCCATGCCATTAACTGCCTCCTGGTTTCCTGAACATAAAAGGGAGGTCGAGATCAGATGCTCTCCAAGTTTCTTTCTGATTCTGATATTCCAGTATTCAAAGCCGAGCTGCCCAGATGCTACTGAAAAACGTGAACATACGGATCCATTTCTGACCTGCTGGGAGCTGGGCTGCCTCCTCAGCTCCGCAGCAATGTGAGCTTGTTACCCAGGATCTCACAGATGTCTCAGGTCTTCATTAGGCAAACTGTTTGGATAAAAATTTCTTAAAAGCTGCCTGGAATATTTCACTTTGTCTGCCCTTCACTCTTCAGCAGGGAAAGGAGAAACTTGAGAGAAAGAGAACAAGGCACCACAACTACTTAGTAGGGAAAGAATACTACCTCCTGGAGCAGTCTCCTCTGAGAAGCCTCACAGAGGTTGAAACAGAGATTTGAGTCTCTTGCCAGGTGATCCAGGCCACACCTACTGCTTGGATAGCAGGGTTTGCTGAAACAAGACTCTTACCATCCAGGAAATTACAACCTGATGTGGCAAACGACCACTGAAGATAATATTCCTCCAACTGTTATTTATCCTTTGTTGGTGGCGGGGATCTCGCTAGCAGAACTGCCTGAGAAGAAAGATTTGATGATGATCCACCTCCAAGAAAAATAAGTCACGTCAACCCCTCACAGAGCACAATTCTGCTCTGATGTGCACATGGATGCCGTGAACTGGGGTGGAATTGAAGTGTGGAATTGGTAAGACAAAGGCAACCTTGATTTCATAGGAGTCCCCAAAGTCTTACATTTGGTGTTTCAATATCTTCTCACAGAGTCCTCTCAGATGAGGATATGCACACAGAGGGCTCATTGTATAGGTTTGGGCCATCTGTCCCCACAGTCTTCTCTGCCATGTGCCTTTCGTCTCTCATCCAGATATCTTGAAGACCAGTCTCACAGTGAGTGTTTCTTAAGACCCTTAGTTTAATTACATCTTGATTTTTGCCCTCCCTGCCATCCCCCAAATCAGACCACATCCATATGTTTTAGGGTTTAGACATGGTTATATCTACTGGGTGGCCCCCAATCAATTCATTTGAGGCAGTGAGATGTGTCTACACCTGTGTGCATCTCTTTTCTGATCACAGGCATTCGATGTCATTATCTCATGCATGCCACTTACAGAATATAAGTTCAAAGGTAAAATTATTGAAATTTCAACATGATGCTAGTGAAGCTGTAATCCTTTAGAGGGCAAGACCCTGTCTAACTGTACTTGTCATGTACCCAAGAGTTCAACTCTGCCTTTTTCTCTATATCAGAGGTCCACAACCTTCCTATGGACCTTTAATACAGTTTCTCATGTTGCGTGATCCCCAACCATGAAATTATTTTCATCACTACCTCACAACTGTCATTTTGCTACTGTTATGAATCAGGCAACACTTGTGAAGGGATCATTTGATTCACAAAGGAGCTGCAACCCACAGGTTGAGAACCGATGCTGTAGGTCTTCATGGAAAGTGGTGGCATATATAGGAGGGAATGCCTAACCCAATCTTTCCTGACATTAGCTTTAGTATATGCATGCTCCTTTTCACAGTTGGAAGTACTTGGCAGACCTGGAGAGATTCTACACAAACAAATATTGTAGCATGTTTAGAACCAGAGAGTAATTCTTGCACTTTAGTTTCTAAAATACTCCTGGGTTCCTTTTTATTGGACCGGAACTGGGTTCCTTTTTATTTGGTTGAACTATGACTATCTTTATGTCCAGCTTTGAGGAGCCGAGGAAAGTAGACAGAAGGGGAGATGCAGCACTTCAAGGCAGAAATAAGAGTCTGTGGCATGAGTGATGCGTCAAACTGAGGAATCTTCTCCCACAAGTCTTTGCCTTACGTTAGGTGTCAGTTTGCACCCCAGATTTAAAGAAACATTCTAGGAAATATTCATAAAATAGCCTCACCATGACCTCCAGATACTTCATCTGTAAATCAGGAATCATGGCAGTGATTTAAAAGGCATCAAATGTGTCCATGAGGAAGAACCTACTTTCAAGAAAGACAATTTGCAGAGGTCATGTTACATTGCATGTAACTACATCGGACTCCATCGTCTATAAATAGATCTGGGTTGGTTCTAAAGGTTCTTCTTCTAATGGAGACTCGCCTTATTTGTCAGGAGGGAAGAATGTGATTTGGAAAAAATGAACTCATTTTAGTTCCCCCAAAGTGGAACTTGAAGCAAATGTTTTACTATAAATACACACAAGAACTAGGAATGGACTGGGATAAACTTGTAATGGAGAAAAAGCACCATTACATGATGGAGTTCAGTGATCATTTTCCTGATGTCATGTACCAACCAGAAGAACTTCATGTGAAGAATTTCAGGCCCTCTTGCCCAGAGAAGCAGAGCCATTTTGTCCATTGTCTCCAAGCTCATCTTACAGACAGCTGTACTCCTTGAGGTGTCGACTAGTGTGTAATTCCTGGGTACCTGTAGATAGGTCCCCAGGTCATCACTCTGATGTCCCTGCAGCGGTGACAACAGAGAAGACCCAGAGAGGTCCTAAGAAAGGGAAAAAGGTCTGATGAGATCACTGGTCAAGTGCACCTAGCAGTACATGTGGTTGAATTTGGACTAAGGACACAGGTGATATGGAGGACTCCGAAAATTTGCTGTGTTAGTCTGGATAGACTAGAGAAACAAATTCATAAGCAAGTATATGTACATAAGATAGAGTTTTATATAAAGAGTAATTGTACATTATGAAAACATTCAAGCCCAGTCCAGATCAAGTCCATAAGTCTGATATTAGCCCATATTCCTCACAGCAATCTATAAAGTCCTCTTCAGATTCACAAAAGACCACGGTGCTGAATGTAGAACAAACAGGCCAGCGGGTAGAACGTCTTTGGATCTAGTGGCATTGAAGACATCTCTGCCTGGCTTCTCCAGAACCCAGGGCTGCGTCAGGGTGGTCAATGTGTCCTGTCAGCTGCTATGTCTCCCAGAGTGTGAGCTGAGAGTCTCCCACTTCCAAAGAGGAAGTACCACATTTCCCAGAATTCTCAGAAGACCATGCCCACAAAGAGGCCTCATTGGCCATGATCTGATTGACAAGCTAGATGCCACCCCTGCACTCTTCATCCTCAAATTGACAATTATATAATTACCACATTCAATAGAACCACTGTGATGGTTGACTAGCGAACTCCTATTTCTTCTAACTGCAACTGTTATAAAATGGAGCTCAGTAGTTGCATGCGCCACAGAAGGTGGAGGTTTGAATGCACTGACCACTCCTCAAGAGGAGAGGTGGCAGTCCACTTCTGAAAAGGCCATGGCTTTGGAAATCCCACACTGAAGTTCTACTCTTTCTGATAGAGATACTACGAGTCAGAATCTACTCAATTGCTATGAAAATGATGCCCAGAAGAAAAAGCAAAGGTCAATGAAGAAAATGCCCATCCTGAGTGTTTGCCCTTTTCTCTGACTTCTCCTGTTCTCTCCCAAGATGCATTTGTCACTTCTGGCAAAGAAGACCAGGCTCCTTTGGAAAAGCAACCAATCCTAAACTATTTACATATGAGGGAATCCAATGGGACGATGTAATTACAAGACCTCTGCTGTTCATCTTTCCTGAAATGGTGTTCTCCATCATCCAATGATTGCTGGCTTTTAATAATTTTCCAATAGCCATCACCCCAGGAGCTTATATTAAAAGCTGTATCTCTGCTGTCTTGCTCACATAAACACTCTCCACCTCAATGAGGATGTCTGCCATCCAATTAGTTTGCACAATTTAATTTGCTCAATGCAAATCACTGGGGTTTAATTGAATTCAATTAGACACAAATCAATAGCAGTCAATTCCAAGCGATTAGCCTCCACATTCATCAATATAACTCAGCTAAAATGAACCTAGAGAAGATTTACCTGAATGGCTGGCCTGCTTCAAAATTACTGCTTGGTGACTTTGGCTTCAGGTTTTAGGAGAGGATTGGAGGTAGTGTAGTGACTCCTAATGGATTTCTAGTACAACTTGATACAGAGGTGATCTTGTGAACAAATAGATACATATTATACTCTGTACGAGAGTTTCATTTTGTTTTCCTTACAAGCAGGTGGTTCAGATTACCAACACCTGGAAAAAGCAGGTCAGACAAAGCTTATCTTCAGGAGGGAGTTCTAACCCCACTTATGTTGGCTGCCAAGCACATCCAGTTCCATCTGTCTGTCCATTCATCACCATCCTTTTATACGACAGTGCACTCTCCTTTCCCTGTGGCTCTTACATGTCCTGCCATTTACATTTTCCTGCTATAGCATACCACTTTGAAAATATATTTTTACTTCTCACTTAAAAAAACTAACAGTGATTTTTGGTGTTATAAAAGGTGGACATACACCAATTCAACAGTAATTGCACGTAGAATTCAGGGACACTGTTTACATTCTTCAGATTGTGCAACCCTTCTTAATCCTCCTTTTCTGAATGGTTCTGCCCAATTGACTTAGACTCACTGTCTCCTAACTTTCCTATCCAATCTTTTTAGTTACTGTTGTCAATCTGGTCCCATATAGATAACTCTTAAAAGAGTACAATATTCAGATCCACATTCTTCTCTGATTAAACAAAAGCGATTTGTTTTTGAATGCCTCTCCGAAATAAAGGGAAAAACCAACCATGTTAAGGAAATAGAAGATGACCCTGCAAGAGATGAATTGACACTGTGACTACAACATTGAGCTGAAGAAAAGAACGAGTCTGAGGATGACACAAGAATGATGAGGCCGTGTTCTGTTGTATGTAGGGTTTTGTGAATTGAAATTGACATAATGGCACCTAACCACAACAGACATTTTTTTTAAAGAAGATTTCAGGGCATATTACAGTTAGAGGTTAAAAGACAAGGGTGATCAGCTATCAAAACATATAGCATCTGGGGTGTTAAAGGCTTGAAGATAAAGAAGTGACCACCTAGCTTTGAGGCAACAAAACCCACATGGAAGAAGCACATCAGCTTGTATAATCATGAGGTGTCATGGGATCAGGTATCAAGCATCAAAGAACAAAAAAAAATCATATCATTGTGAATGAGGGGGAGTGCAGAGTGGGGACACCAAACCCATCTGTAGGCAAGTAGACATCCCCTTACAGAAGGGTTACAGGGAGGAGATGAGCCAGTCAGGGTGCAGTGCAGCAATGATGAAACATACAACTTTCCTCTCGTTCTTAAATGTTTCCTCCCCAGCCCCCTCATGGAGCTGCTCTACAGGTCTGACTGGACCAGGGGATGTACACTGGTACAGAAGAGAACTGGAAACACAGGGAATCCAGGACAGATGAACCCCTCAGGACCAGTGGTGACAGTGGCCATACTGGGAAGGTAGAGGGAAGAGGAGGATAGAAAGGGGGAACTTATTATAAGCATCTACATATAATCTCCTCACTGGGGGACAGACAACAGGATGAATGGAGACATTGGACAGTGTAAGACATGATTTTCTAAATTATCAAGTGTTCATGAGGGAAGGGGGTGGGGAGGGAAGGGGAGAATGAGAAGTTGATACCAAGGGCTCGAGTAGAAAGAATTTTGAGAATGATGATGGCAGCAAATGTATAAATGTGCTTGGCACAGTGGATGTGTGCATGGATTGTAGTAAAAGTTGTATAAGCCCACAATGAAATGATTAAAAATAAATAATTTTAAATGTTAAAAAAAGATCTCAGGACAATAATTTTGGGGATTCACTGAGCCTGAATGGCTCCAGAAAACTCCATGAGATTGAACAACTGTTACCTTTGTCATGAAGCTAGAAGAACTGAGTGATACCAGGCTACCATTATAATATGTTTTGATATAGAAATTTAATATAGAAAAAAAAACAATCAAAGGGGTATTGTTTCCTTCTCTTGATCATGAATTTTTCAGGGGCACAAATGTCTTTGTGCCTCACTGTCTCTTTCAATGTCTAGCACTGTAGAAAGTGTTCATACTACCTTGTTAAATTTATACATGTTTTAAAAAGAAAGAAGTGGTTCTGTCCCTCCACGCCACCCTCTCTCCAACCTTCCAGTAACTCCAATCCAACTACTGGGCCCAAGGGGTTCAAGGATATACACATAAGCTCCTATCTGAAGGACGGGCATTGGGGAAGTGGGTTGGGGGAGCTTGGGCAGTGTAAGATATGACAGAACAATAATGTATAAAATATTGAGGGTTGGTGGGGAGGAGAGAGCGGGGGAGGGGGGGAGAAGAAGAAGGGATCAAAAACAGATACCAGGGGCTCAAGGGAAAGGGTAGATGATTGGAGAATGATAATAGCAGCAGACATATGAAGGTGCTTGGCAAAGTATCTTTATTTATGTATTGTGAAAAATGTTGTACGAGCCTCCAGTAAAATGATTTAAGAAATAAAAAAATAAAATAAGTTGAACATTAAAAAAAGAAAGGAGAGGAAAATAAATTTAATCATGTCTCTATTAGCTCAATAAGTAGTTGGTAGAATGAATAGACCTATCTCAGGGCTCTAGTGGATGATATAAAGTTCCCAGTGTAGACAGCCCAAGATCATGGCTGCTAACACAGGGAACATCCTTCAATAACAAAGACCCAAGAAGCCAAGTGAAATAGAAACACGTGGCAATCCTGGAACTCTTTGTATCAAATGGAAGGCTAAATAGATTGAAAATGGTTGGAAGAAGAAATTGAGCAAAGTTGATAGAAAAAGAGAGATACACAGTGGAGGTGCCCTGCCCATCAATCCTAGTACAGCAAGGCCTTCTTCAGATAGCCAATACCCCAAACGGGTAAGGACCATCGTGAAAAGTCCAATAGAAGACAGCAGAACTATGCATATAATTTAACCTGGAACTGCAGCCACCCTTTGAGGTCACTCTTCAGTCAAAGGGCAGATTGGTCTATAAGATAAACAGTAGCACCCATGAAGATCAGGCTGTTTAGAACAATCCATGCTACAAGACTAAACCAGCAAGGTGTCCCCAAGGGCAAATCTGAATAGTCCAGGAGAGGAGGGTGAAGTGAAGCTGTGGAATGGTGGGAGACAGGGGAGAGTGAGACAAGGGTGTTCCCATGGCATGAACACCAAACTCATAGAAAATATAAATTGTGTCATGGGAAAATAATGTGTTTTCCTAATATACAAAACCTTTTCCTAATATACAAAAATGTGGTTATCTATCTATCTATCTATCTATCTATCTATCTATCTATCTATCTCTCTATCTATCATCTATCTATCTAATTTCCTACATTCCCAATGTGGACAGTTATCACCTCAAAGAGTGCCTGCTTCAACATAATTCAGGATTGATGACTTATCCTGCTTCCTTTTGGTTCCTGAGCCTCGATGATAAATCATGACATTATGAAATCCAATTGCGAAGCAGCTTTGACTATTTGTATAGATGAGTGATTCCTAGATTTCCAAATAGGAATTCTTGTTGAAGGGTATATCTTGTGAGAAAGGCAGAGACAAGAAAGAATAAAATGTTCTAAAATCAATTGTGGTCATAGTACAATTCTTCTTGGCTTGATTGTACTATTGAAATGGGTGATAAGTAGATAATGTTCCAAGAAAACTATTAAAATAATGCACACTTCCTGACTTCCTATACAGAAGGTTTGTCTCAGTTCAACTGATATGAGATTCAAAAGACATTGTTTAAAGCTTCTCTCAATGATTCTAGAGTCCTATTAGCATAATGGTTACTGATTGGGCTGCTAATGGAAAGGTTGGCTGTTCAAATCTACTCACCACTTCATAAGAAGAGAGGGCTTCCTCTTCCTGTAAAGAGTTAAAAAATCTGAAATACACATGGGGAAGATCTACCCTGATCCAGAAGGGGTCTTTAAGTTAGAATTGACTCAGAGGGAGTGAGCTTAATGGTTATCAGACTAGATTAAATACTGATCTGGACCAGCCTTATTCTGTGGGACTTCTCTCCCTGTGATTGCTATTGGCAATGTGCAGCTTGACAGCTTGTGGTATTATCACATTCACCGTTTGTGTTATTGCTACTTCAGTCACACATTCTTGTCTCTGAACAAGAAAACCAAATTCTACCCCACGCACATTCTAACGTTCATGTTTCACAGGTAGTGGTAGTGGAGGTGTCAATAATTTGGATTATCTCTTTTTTTAAAAACAAGTGTCAATATAGGGCTAGGTGACTACAGACTTCAAAAAACTGATTAATGTAAGAACCTCCGAGGGGGAGTTGTTTAGCACAGTGTTTGTAAAGCAGCCAACTTTAAAGTTTGGGAAATCATGACTGATCCCTGGTGATACCATGGGTTAAGCACTGGGCGGCAAACTAAAACGTCTGTACTGGAGAAAGAAAGGGTATTCTGCTTCCGGAAGATTTGACTGCTTTGTATCTGATCTGCTTTACTTTGTTTTCAGTTACAATCGACAGGATGGCTTGATGGCTCTGTGTGTGTGTGTGTGTGTGTGTGTGTGATGACAAGTGTGTGACCACTGAAGAATCTTCCATATGTAGTCATTCAATCCTTGTAAAGCCGGGGTACAATTAAATATTAGGTTTGTTTTAGACAGAGTAGGTGGATTTACACATTTCACTTGTATTTCCTTTAATGTAGTCATCTAGAGTGATACAAAATACACCTGATTTCCAACAATTGTTCAAATACTTGTAGAAAAATGTCTCTGTTTCATGGACCCCTTCAGATGAAAGATTCTGCCACAAATTCCTTAGCACAGCAACCAACCTTCTTGGATGTAGACTTGGCAGGTTCCCATAAGTGAACCTCTAAGTCCTAGGTATCACACAAAGAAAGACAACAACTGGTTCTAAAGACAAGATGGATGCTACTGGTGTTAATCAGATTGCCTCCCAATGGCGGCCCGAGGATGTTCGTTTGGAGAAGAGCAGACCACCAGAATGTTAACTATTTTCAAATATTTGCTGGGCTGCCATGGGAAGCAGAGCAAATATTTACCTAAGGTTTAGAAAAACAGTATTCAGGTGGTAGCTCCATCTTTATTCAAAAAGGTGACCTTAGGGAAGCCCCATCATGTTTCTGGGGCTCTGTGCACATGGGAGATGGTAATACATGCATCTCACTCCCAGGTGACTGTCAGGATACTTTGTGGTTTATAAAGTCAAACATGTTTTGTGTGTGCAGTGCTGTCTTGTTTGTTTGCCCTTAATACTATTCTCTTGTCACTTGTGAATCTCCAGGGCACAGTATAAACATGAAAAGTATTATTTGCTACTGAGATTTTAGGTCAGTGTGACATTAGACTTTCTGCCATGGGCACCGCTCACTAAGTGGCTGGACTATCTCAATAAAAATGCACACTTCAATATAGTAAATGTGTGAGAGGAGTCTGGATACAGTGGCATTGTATTCTACTGGTAAATGTGCACTATATATTGTCAGGATCACTTTATACTGGTGTCTATTCCCACGGATACACAGGATAAATGGGTAACAAGTACTGAAGCGAATGAGTTTGCCTTTCTAAAGATGTCTGTTTCAATTGGGGAGTAATATGGAGATTTCAAGCATGTGTTAAATGTAACATGCTGATACCAGTGCTGTTGGGATAGCTGGTATCAATATGGAATGAATGGATCCACAACTTGGATTAGAAGGAAAAGGAGGAGCGGTGTGCTTGGTTGCAGAGGCAATGATGATTTCACTTCAAAGCAACCAAAATCTGTGCTGATGGAAAAGGACAAAAGAGGATATGGTGATAGCAGCAGCTGAGGCACCCCAGAAATGATCTTCAGAGTGCAGAGAGAGGCAACACAGCATTAGCATGACTATGCCTAGTAGCATGCTCAGCCTCTGGTTAGATGTTCCAGGATATACTACAGGCACAGGTAATAAGCTGGTTAAATACAGATGATGGGCTATACTTATTGCTATGGTTACAGAGGTTCTGATGAAGGAGGATGGAGATAGAAAAATAGATCGGGTTTTGTGTGGGAGCTAAAAGTCTGATGCATTTTGTACTTTATTCCATAAATGCTCTGGTCAGAGAAGGCAAAGACACGAGGGCAACTTTTGTGGTTGTTGGGCACTTTTCAGTGCGTCCACACTCTGAGCAACCTCATGTACCACAGAGCCAAACACTCTGCTCCTTTTCTATCATCATGAGAGCTATGTTTGAACCAATGGTTGCAGTTCAAAATGTTGACTCAATCCATCATCCCACTGAAGGTCTCCTTTTTGGCCAACCCTGGCCTGTACCAAGTATGATGTTCTTTTCCAGCGACTCATCCTTCCAGCTAGGCATGGTTGTAGGTCATTTGAAAAAAGAAGGCAATTCTCAGTGTGAAGATTGTCTTTTTATGTGGTTTCTCTTGAATCCTTTGCTAGTTTTCAGTGGCATCTCCCCCAACTCAAGATGACTGTATATATAACAGAACCAAATGTGTTTCAGTCCTGTGTCTTCAGTTTCATTAGTTTCTTCATCTCTATGATCATCAGTTTCTTTGAGTCACTGTGTCAACCTATGTAATTGGTTGTTTCCTTTCTTTTGACTGACCTTCCAAGGAAATGCAGGAAAAAGAGGCATGCCTTTGTCTTGAGATACCTCCATTTACCAGAGACTCACTGCATTGAGAAAGAGCTTTGACTCTGGGCCTCTCTCCTCACTTACAAAACAGGAATTATGTATCTATATGAAACTATTGGATGCAGTATCAAAGAGACCATATAGTGGTTGGTTCAGTGCATGGCACATGGTAAACACCAAGCATTATTAGATAAATAAATGAAGACAACAAAGATGGGGTGCCAACAAACCCAGGGACAAAGAAACAACAAGCGATCTAAAAAAATGATGTTGAGGAAGGCGTAGGATGCCTGGTGGGGTTTGATCAAATGCAATGTAGCCAAGAGGAATTTTTGAAATCTGAACGAAGGTCATGCATAATAGTGGGACAAGAGAAAAGGAAAGAGAGGAAAGAACTATGAGGTAAAAGACATTTAGAGAAGTCAAAATACAGACACATATATGTAAATATATTTGTGTATAATGGTAGGGAAATTAATGTACATATATTTATATGTTAAGTATTAAGGTAGCACATCGATACTGGGTCACTACTCAAGTACTCCGTCAACACAAGAACACTTTGTTATAATAAAGCAGCATTCTGTGATGCTCACCTTCCTGACACATCCCTAAAGACAAAATGAGTGCAATAAGAAAATGTGATAAAGAAACCTGATGATGCCTGGTTATCAAAAGATACAGCATCTTGGCTCTTAAAGGCTGGAAGATATTAAAGAAGCTATCTAGCTGGGAAGTAACAAAGTCCACATGGAAGAAGCACACCAGCCTGTATGATTATGAAGTGTCAATGGGATCAGACATGAGGCATCAAAGATCCAGAACAGAAAAAAAAACATATTTATATGAATGAGGGGGAGGGTAGAGAGGAGATACACTGCTCATCCTTAGACAATTAGACTTGCCCTCACAGAATGGTCACAAGGATGAGTTGAGTCAATCAGGGCCCAGTATGGGAGCAATGAAACATACAATTTTCCTCTAGTTTTTAATGTTTCTTCCCTACTACTATCATGACTTCAATTCTACCTTACAAATCCGGAGTCTGGAGCATGTACGTGAGTATGGGTTAAGAGCTAGAAACACAGGGAAACCAGGATAGATAAATGCCTCAGGACCAATATTGAGCGTATCCATACCAAGAGGAGAAGGGGAAAATAGAGGGAGGAGGGGGAAACCAATCACAATGATCTACATATAACCCCCACCCAGGGGAACAAACAACAGAAAAGTGGGTGAAGAGAGATAGTGGTCCATGTAAAACCTGAAAAAAAAAGTTTATGAATTATCAATTGTTCATAAGGGAGGAGGGGGATGGAAATGAACTGACATCAGGGAATCAAGTCAAAAGAAAATGCTTTGAAAATGTTGATAGCCACATACGTCCAAATATGCTTGATGCATGGATGGATAGATTGTGATTAAGCTTTAAAAGCCCCCAATAAAATGATTTTTTTAAAAGGATGATGGAGTGGATACAAATAGTAATAAAGTTTAATCATAGAGAGTATAATGTTCTTCACAGTTTTATAAACAGGGAATAAACTAATATATTTTTTACCATATTTCTGTAAAATTGGGCAAAAACAAAATGTTGCCATTTGCAGGTGACTTCAGGCTTTAAACAGAGTTTTCCATCTTCAGTTAACAGACTAACTCAGCCATCTAGGCTTTGCTATTGATTTTTTCACTGTCATGATTGAATAACTAAAATACCTACATACAGCCTTGTGAGTTGGGCTGTTACTTGCCAGGTCAGCAGTTGGAAACCATCAGCTGCTCCACGGAAGAATGAAGGGGTTTTTCCTGCGTTAAAGAGGGACACTCTCAGCATCTTACAGGGGTGGTTGAAGCATGTCCTCTAGGTCACTGTGAGTCAGCGGTGGCGCAACAACAGCTTCTGTGAGTTGAGAGGAGTCAGAAGGAACTCAACAACGCCTCGCCACCGCCGCAATGCCACGAGAAAGGAAGGGAGAT